>APFE030968312.1:12934-23819 GCA_000404065.3 Pinus taeda | reverse complement strand
AGTTGCAGCAATCAAGACACTATAGGTGGATGGGTTTTCTACAACAGTTTCATCTTGTCATCAGATATAAAAAGGGCATACACAATAAAGTTGCAGATATGTTGTCCAAACAAATCATAAATGCATCTACTATACTTAAGCATAATTCAATATTGCATGAAAGCTACATTGAACAATATGCTCAAGATATAGATTTTAAAGATGTATATGCAACTTTAATTCATGGCAAACAAGTAGAAGAATTGGATTATCATGTTAAGGACCAACTCTTGTATCATTTGAGAAAGTTATGCATTCTTCAAACCGAAAGAGTAAAGATAATTCGAGAAGCACACACTTCTTTAATATCAGGTCACTTTGGTGTAAGTAAAATAGTTGCACAGCTGCAAAGATTTTGTTATTGGCCCAAAATGAATGAGACAGTTTCTAGATATATAAGAGGGTGTACCATGTGTGCTAAAAGAAGCCCAGCAATAGAAAACTAGGCTTGTACACTCCACTACCAATTCCTTCTCATCGTTGGGAAAGTATTTCCATGGACTTTGTTAGGGGACTGCCTAAATCTAGAAAAGGTCATGACTATTTATATGTTATTGTGGATAAGTACAGCAAAATGTGTATTTTAATACCTTGTAACAAACAGATTACAGCTGAACAAACAGCAAAGTTGTTCTTTTAGCATGAATGGGTTCATTTTGGATTACCCACTTCCATTGTATATGATCGAGATTCCCGATTTGTTGGGAAATATTGGTCTAGTCTATGGGAATTAATGGGCACCAGACTGAAGAAGAGCACAACCTTTCATCCACAAACAGATGGCCAAATAGAGGTGGTCAACAGGACAGTGATCCAGTTGCTTAGAGGCTATTGCAGCAAGCATCCCAAGCTTTGCGATGAACATTTGTCTTATGTGCATCATGCTTACAACCGGGTTAAACATTCTTCTACACAGAGATCTCCTTTTGAGACCTGTTTTGGTTTCATACCAAGGTCTCCCTTGGATTTTGTCTTTGGTAAAGACATAGCGGTTGATGGACACAGTGATGTAGACAAGGCAACCAAGTTCATTAAACAAATCCAAGAGATTCACCAAGCAGTACAGGAACAGCTAGAAAAGAGCCAAGCCAAGTACAAGGCAAGGCATGATAAGCATCGGACTGAGCATAGTTTCCAAGTTGGTGATCAAGTCTGGTTGTATATCAACAAAGACAGAATGCAAGGTGAAGGTAAGAAGCTGAAGCCGATAAGGTATGGACCTTTCAAGATGCTTGAGAAAATCGGTGAGAATGCTTTTCGCCTTGATTTGCCAGCTTACATGCACATCTACTCAGTAGTTAATGCAGAAAGCTTGAGACTGTTTGAACCTTCATTAATTGAAGATCCCGAAGAGCAGAGTCAATTGCCTTCTATTGATGATCTGTTGCTTGAATATCTCAATGAATTGCAGGAAGATACAGTTCTCGACAAGAAGGTGAGAACTACGCACAGAGGGGATGTTGAGTACCTCAGGATTGGACTCAAAGGTTCAAAAGCGAAGAATCTATATCCTCGATTGATGCTTAAAAACCAACTTTTGGTGGTCCAAAAGCTTTTTCAGTGGGAAGGCCATGATCCAAATTAGATCCTAGAACACTCTCTAAGTTTTCATGAACTCTTCAAAATTATGCCAAAGGCTACAAGTCTTATAAACATCAAGCTATCGGAGGTATCCTCGTAACAGTTGCAATTGGTGATTAAAGCAGAGCAACGAGGACCGTCGGTCAAGCGCACAGACCGTCGGCCCATGGTAACGCGTGTTGTTGCAAATTAGCAAAACCAGAGGTCATTTCAAGGAACGGGGGTTGTTTCCGATATGCGATGTCGCAAATTAGCAAAACCAGAAATCATTTCAAGTCGCTAATCGCATATCGCAGGGCAAACCCCTCCAAGAAGGAAGCACCGCAAGCCCCGGGACCCGAAAAATCATAAAATGCAACGTATATCATTTCGATTCCGTCAGAAGCGGGTCCCACAAAACCGGCAAGATATCGAAAGGGCTTCAAGCGGTAAGCAATTTCAACTGAGTCCTGCCCGATGCCATACAATGGTTGCCATGCGTCCGGCAGAAGAGAAAAAACCGCTCACATCGGACGAATAAACATCATGTTACTTATCCGCCTGATATGGATGATGACTGTAGGATTTGGAGGCTCCAGATCAATGGTGGAGACGTGTTCCGATGGAAGACCGGATTTGACGAGGTTAACAGGCAGAGTTGTATAAGATTTGAAGTCTGATATGAACAATGCATTGGCGAAAGGTCGTGTTTCGCGAATATTCTTGGAGTTGACAGAAAAACAGTGGTTTCAAATATGTCCAAGAGAACTGACACTCATCCGTTATGAAATAGGTGGCTACCTCCCTATGAGGCGTTATACAGTGATGATTACGCAGAACAGAGGGATTCAAACGGACAAAGGCAAGGGAACGGGAAAGCCGGGAAGCGGAAACGAACAATCAGAAAGCAGATTGGCTTTAAAGCCACGAACTGACAGAGAGAGAAGCAGGCAAGTTAAGAAAAGCTAAGAGCAGAGAGAAGAAGCCGAGCTAACCTACAGAAGCAAACACAGCATTGAGCCAGAGTCAAGACAGAGACAGAGAGAGTCAGAGAGTCTGTGTGCTCTAGAGAAGGCTTGAGAGGTTCAAGCGCACTCCTCTGTAATGGTTGTTTTGTATGAGTCTCAGATTGGGCTCATACTACTCTGACCAATAGAGGTCGAGAGTCAGTAAGGAGAGTCTGTGTACTCCAGAGACTTGGGGAATCCAAGTACAATCTTGTTGATTTATATCTGTGTGTAAGACTCAAATTGAGCTCATTGTTGTAAAAACTCTGCTTTGAAAACATAATAGAAAGGCCACCACTGAAGGTTGGACCAGGAGATGTAGCCCTGGAGTGTTGGGTGAACTCCTTATTAAACTTGTTGTGTTTATATGTTTGCCTATTATGTTTGCTTCAACTGCTTCAGTGCCTGTGTATTTCACAATCTTATTGATCCGTTGCATAAAATAACATAGGCACATCCATGCACATGAGTCTGTAATACCTTATTAATTGTCTTAGATCAATTTCAGATCATACAGAAACAAACATATGCACACGAATCAACACATTGACACAGATATTTTGGACAATAGCCCCCAGAAAAACCCAATGTGGGAAAACCGGTGCAGCAAGGGAGGATTTTATTATTCAGCAATTTTTCAGTACAACAGGGTGCCAAACTGGCTTACCCATAAAGAGAAAAATTCTCCAACACTTCGCCAGTCCCAGCGTCAACCCGGCTGACCTCTGCATGGCTCTCAGACACTCTACGTCAGCCCCTGCTTGACTGCGTCAAGCTTGGGCCTCTTTGTGTCACCCACGCAGGCCTAGCTAGTGACTGCGCAATCTCCTGTTGCCTTTGCATTTGCCTCTCCTGCCTCAGCACTGATCTCCAGTGGTTGATCCCATCTCTCTGTTCCATACTTGCTGCCTCCTAACTGCTGACCAGACCACTAGTTCAATTTCTCAGCGAACCCCGCTCCAAAAATTGAACTAATTGGTCTCCCTCGGTGTGTTCTCCAAGTGACCCTCAAGTCTCCTCTTATACTTTTCTTGTTGATAGATCAACGACCAAGATTAAGTCCCTAATCAACGGCTAAGATTAGATCTAGCTTGATCCATGACTTTTGGACCCTCATAACACAGTTTTATATTAATTCACATTAATATTTTATTTTCCTTAAGTTTAGACTTAGGGACTTTATTAAAAATATTAATTATTTTAATATCTCCCAAACTGTTTAGAATCTGCCCAAACCATTTCTGGGTATTGGAGATCTCATGTGCTTTAGCCTCTCCACCAATTTTTGTGGCTAGAGCACATCGGATGCTACCTCAAATCAACACTAATATGGTAGACAACTCTGAGATACTTTGAGGTTCCATCTTGTGCTATATTCAACCGATTTCTGAGGCTATCCTGCCCCAGCAACTGTTGTAGGAAAAACTGCATCCCACCTAAGAAAACCCCTTTTCGTTGGATCTTTTGTTGCGTTGTTCCTTCTACCCTGGCTTGAATTGCGCAAACCCCTTGGAGATTCGAATTATTGCCCCTACAGGAATTTCGAATTCCTTTCTTCCTTCAATGCTGGGTCTTCTAGCTCTTTTCTTCTGCTTTACCTCAACTCCGATACCATGTGAAAATTTCTAAATAGAAATCCAACTGCAGTGATTAATGTTATTTCTTCTACTTATTATCTCATAAATAAGTAATTCATCGGGTTCTTACAGCAAATATCGAAATAAATTCTAATGCAACCTTCACAATTAAAATATTGTAGAAAGTAAATGCAAAGGAAAATATTGGCACACATACAATCACAATGACAGTTATTTTTGGACAATCGTCCTCGAAAAACCCCAATGTGGGAAAATCGGTGCAGCAGATGAGGGTTTCTTTATTATTCTTCAACAAAATCTCATGTACAAGTTACAACCAGCAAAACAGAAGTGAGAAAATTTATAGACGCTTCCTGACAAAACTATAATCCAGGAGAAGTACTCCTCTTTCATCTGAGTCCTTCTGCGTCAATTTTCTCACATTGGCCTAGCGTCAAACTGCCCACGCAATCGCAACGTCAACCTACCTCTGCGCTGCCTCTTTCTGTGTCAACCTGCTTTTGCATTGTCTCTCCCTGCTCTACGTCTTCTTGCCTTGCACTCCCAAAGGATGTTGATCCCATCTCTTCCTTTCTCACCTGCAACTCTCCCTCTGATTCGATTTTCTCTTGCCTAACTTCAACCAGTGAGAAAATCGATCTTACTCAAGTAACTAAGTATCTGCCTCTGGTGTGTTCTCCAAGTGCCCATCAAGCCTCCACTTATAATCATCTCGTTGATCAATCAACAACCCACGTTAGATCCTAATCAATGGCTAGGATCATATTGACTTGATCTCTGCCTTCTTCTAGAAGTTTCACCCACAGTTTAGATTAATACCCATTAATTATTTTAATTTCCTAAGTTTAGACTTAGGGTCCCATTAAAGATAATTAATTATTTTAATAAAATTGTCTTTGGGTGAAATTTCCCAAAACGATTTCTGGGTATTGGATAATGCATGTGTCTAAGCCTCCTTGCAAAATTTGAGACTTAAAACAGATCCAATGCTACCAGAAATCAACAGTAACTAGAAGGCAAAGTTCCCAATAAAGTTTGCAAATTTGTACGAGTTCTTCAAATCATGTATCTTTCAAGTCATTGTGTTTATACTCGAGTTAGTTGATGTGGGATCCCTTAAGGCCCACCTACCAAAAAGCCTTGTCCCATCAACATCAGCACATTATCTGGGATCAAGGTTAGGGTTAGATAAGGTACCTGGGAGCCTGCATGCCTTAATGGTAGGTATCCTCATCATCTACTAAGGAATACATCAATGTTTCTTGGTGGATGAATTTTGCAGTCCATTTGACTTCAACAAATCCATTCATGCCTATTAGAATGTACCTAGTGCCTTGATTCCCATTGACATCAAAGGTGGGATATCTCACATTGGTTAACGACCTCCTCAATGGTTGATAATCCAATGATTCTTGCTTATGTTCGACATCGACACCATTTATTCACATATGCAAGATTGCACATGGGTGTGTAGTGGTTGAAGACTATATGGTTTTGTGATCTCAACACAAATTTGCAGCAACTTGGATCTTTGTATCAACATTTTCATTTTCATTTGCAGCACTATATTTATTTCAGTAAAGGTTTTCATATAGCAGCCTGGCCATTCATTTGCAGCAGTAGTCACCTTTGCTTAGTTGTTTGGGGACATACAACTCCTCAAGCATGGGGGAGAAGGGGACCTTCAGTTCATCCTTCAGCCCTTGAGTTCATCCTTCAACCTTCTTCAGCAAATCAAATCAACAGTCAAATCAGCTCCTACCATTCCATGATTCACCTTATCCTGCGACACCAAGCACATCAACAACAAAGGTAAAACTTGAGGTAAATTTGGCTTAAGGTTCTCTAAGTCATTAGAAGGTTTAGGAAACTTAACGATTCACCACTTCTCATTCCATGCATTTCATCTTTCATAAATCATTATCCTTTTGTTTGCCTTCCATTCATCGCTCATAATAAAAAGACTTATACTCTGATTACAAGACCATGTTAAAAGTAAATCCTTATGATATATTAATAAAGGCAGTCTTTATAGTGTCCTCTCCTCGCATGATAACAAGCATTCTATTCGGAGGATGAAGTCATTACTACCATGAAATGATAAAGGAAACCACCTATCAACATTGGCCTTGCGATGACAAAGTATGAAAGCATCTATTCACATACTTACCATCTCCATCACCACCTCATTTCGTCCATCGTCTTTTCCTCATCCATCACTTTCTTGTCCTCAATTTGTATTGCTCAGTAAATTAGTATGATATGTTAAATGTGAAGAGTGTTGCTCCATAAGAACCTGCACCTCCAAATATTCAAGTAGTTTTGCTCCACAAGAACCAGCACCTCCAAATATTCAAGCAGTGTTGCTCCACAAAAACCAACACCTCCAAATATTTAAGCAATGTTGTCCCACAAGAACCAGCATCTACAAAATAATGTCAAGAATCTGTTAATGAGCAAGGGATCTGTTTGCATGAGGACATGCAAATCCATAGGCATGGGGGATGTTGGGCCTCAAATATGCCCATTTTTTCCACCGTACAATACCACTATTCATAACCTAAATTCCTATACTTTTAATTCATTTCATGCCATAATTCCACAACTTGCCGCCAAATACACATCTTACACTTTGTAGTTGATTATCATTAGTTTTCTTGACTTTTCTATGATTAGAGATGATTTTGCCATGATTTTCTAATGATGGTTTTGCCAAGTTGATTTACCACAAGGATCCATTGCAGAAATTCTTCATAAAGCAAAATGCTAGAAGACTGAGTACAGAATGTAGTATAGAATGCAAAATTCATCAAGGTGAAAATCTAAAATTTGTGATCAAATGAGGAAGAATATCAGGCTTCTGAGATGCGGGTTTTGTTCAGAATACCCTCATTCAAGTAACCCACAAATCGTTTGGCAAAATTCATCATCACGAAGAAGTTATGGTTGGGGGAGTATTAAGTACAAAATCCCTCGGCTTGAAAGAATTCGCATTAAGTACAGAAAACCTAGGTTTGACATTTTTAGCAATCAGCCACGTGGAGGACCACGATTGGGACAGTTGGTTGCACCTTCTAGAAATATTTTCATTCGATCTATTCTCCTTGGCTTCAATTTGTTCCTTTACTTTACTTGGATCCGATCTACTCTTTACTTAGTTAATTTGTTTTAACTATTCTCCATCAGTTGAACTCTTTCAAAGGTCGTTGTTTTGTAAGGAGCAAAAGGGTACCATATGCATAGTTTTTTGTACGAAGATATACACTGGAGATTGCGGCATACTTCTTATTGATGTCTAAACTGATGTTTCATTGAACTTTAATATAATTCCCGTCTCAGCATTTATTTTCCTGCAAGTACTATGTCTTCTGATTTTTAAAGTACTGAATTAGTTTAAGACTTGCTCCGGGAAGTGGCAAGGGCCCACCACAACCTGGGACCGATTCCTACGACCATTGTAGATTGTAGGAAGCGTGTTTTACTAAAATTCGTAGATTTACATTTCGTTTCAAAGTTGTTTGCTGAATAGATCTCAGATTTATTGTCTTCCATTCTGTACTTAAGTTACTTGCTCTATTTTTCTTGAATCTGGAAGGGAATAGCGAATGCATTGTCTTTGAGCCTTTGTGAACAAAGGAACAGTGTTGACTAATATTTCCTGTGCATGAATGATTTCATAATCACATTTCCACAGTCAAGAATACTTAGAACGACACTTTCCAATTTCAAACAAATTTTGAAAGAAGAGTGATGATTGTGTTTTGAACTTAATCTTTTGATTCAAATCAAATTTTGTGCTTATGATTTAAGATCATGTACGTTTATCAATAACACAAAGTTCTTGTAGCATTGTGCTTCGCATGGAATATCCAGAAACATTAGAGGTAGAATGTTATTCATTAATGCAGGTCATGTGTTAATATCTTAGGAGTTGTGTGGTGTTTATAGCATATTTATGAGATTCATTTGAATTGTAGTGTAATCGTTATTTGAATAGATCATAGGTTATTGCTCTTTTTCATAGGAAGCTCTTTACTTAGAATAAATTGCCTGAATTTATTTAGAATAGTTTTGAATTAGAAAGCAAGCTCTGTCTTTTGAAGTCTTTTGAATTTGAGTGTGTTGAATCGGGTAGCATAGAATGTGAAAAATCAGTTACCCGATTCCTACTGTAGTAAACTGACAATATTTCACCTACTTGTTAAATTACTTGAACAAGTTACTTGCAGTTTTCTACGGAAAATACTAAAATACATACACTGTAGCCTACACAAAATAAAATACTACGAAAACTAAATACTGCACTAGAGAGCAATAAACACACACATCAACACAGTTGTTTTTGGACAATGTCCCCAAAAAAACCCAATGTGGGAAAACCGGTGCAGCAGTTGACGGTTTTATTTATTATGCAGTAGTAATCTGAGTACAAATCGTTGGATGCCCAAACTGGCTATCCGATACAGAGAAATATTGGCAAAGTGTTAGTGAGAAGAATCTCACACTGATCCAAGAGATCCGACTCTGATCAGGGGTTTGCTGACTAGCCCCACGCTGCCTCTGCGCAGCTTATGCGTCAAACCTACGCAGATCTGCGTCACAGTCGCTAGGCTTTGCGTCAATCCCTCTACTGACTTCCTGTTGTCTGGAAATTCGACCTCCTGGCCCTCCGGTCTCACACCCCGGCTTCTGGCACTGAACCCGTCTCTTCCAGCTGGAATTCGAACTCCCTCTGAAGCTCTGCACTGACTCTGCATGGCACTGCGCTGCCTCACTAAACTACTCTCTGCCCTCTCTGCCTTGCACTCCCCGGATCTGGAAAACTTCCTCCAGTCTACTATCCCTGCCCCTGTCTCATTGCTTCGACCTTACTGAATCACTTCCGGCAACTCACAGCTGCTACTTAGGAAATCGATTCTCTAGCAAAATCGAACTGCTCAAATCAATTTCTCCAACCACATCGAACTCCACCCTATAATCTCTCATGGGAGCTCCAACGACGAGGATTAAAACATAATCGATAGCTAAGATTAACTTGGAGTTGATCCTCGTCTTCTTCTAGAAGATTTACACCTGATTTAATTAATACCCTTTAATTAACCAGATTTCCTAAGTTTAGACTTAGGGAACCTTTTTTTTTTTGCTGAGCAAAGACTGAACTAATTATATTAAAAGTACAAAAAAAGTATTTACAAGAGGTAAGTACCTCTGAGAGCGCATGATCAGCTCTCTGTCAAAAAATTCCTTGTCAACCTGGATCCTCTGCTTATCCGAGCCAGAGGTTACAAAACCTTCAACCGAAGGGGAATTAACTACTGCTGTAAAGTTCATTATATAAGCACGGTAAGAGAAAAAGACAGGTGAACAGTACCCATATCCTAGACATAATCCACAAGAAGAACAGGGGTGCCATGCTTGAATGCATCCATTGCTGGTTGCCTCCCCATGAACCAAAAAACAAAAAAAGAAGATGCTGCGCCTTTGAAACCATTGACGATCCCTGACGCAACCGAATCACTTGTTTTGCTTCTGCTTCTCCTCCGCTTCTTTTTCCTGAGCTCGCTTCTTCCTATCTTCTGCTGCTCGAACCGGGTCCCTCTCCCAAGTTACCTCCATCCCCGCTGGAAGATCGTCCAGCCTATCAATTCCAGGGGGCAATTTGAGGTACAGGGTGTAGTCAAAAGAATCCTCAGATTCTTCCTCTCTAACCTTGCTCAGAGGGGAGGCAGGCTTGCTGCTCTGAGTCTCCATGAGAGCATCCATTGGGTTATCAGCCACCTCCATGGGCTCTTTGCCTTTAAGGCTTCCAATTTCCTTAAGAGCCTCCGCCTGCTCCACTGAAAAACCTTGGGTGCTTTCATCATCTACCTTGTTGTGGATCTCCGGGCTGTAAGAGCTGTCCGGGTCATCCGAGGAGGGAGGCACCTATTCCGCTGTGTCGTCCTTCCAATTATCCTCCTCCTCATTATCCTCGGAGAAAATCACAGTGATCATAGCTTTGACCACGGGCTTATCCCTCCGACGACGATAACGAAGAGTCACCGTCTAAACAGCGTTACTAATGTCCGAGCTCGAATAATTAGAATCAGAGGAGGGAGGCTCTGCTACAGCCAGAGGAGAGAGGCACTTTGGGTTTGCTTGGCCCCTTCCTCGACTGCCGGCTCGCTGACCATAATTGCGCCCCCTGCGAGGCCCCAAATGGCCAGTTCGAGGTGCCATACTAATCCTGGGATGCCCAACTGCAAGCTTAATGCGAGGCCTTGATACCTTAAGCCTCCTGTGTCCAACAAGAATGTCGTCACTGTGGGTGTCCAAGCTGCAGATCAGACTGATGTCTAGCGTCGAGTTAGCCAGAGAAGACAAGGGACAGAGCACCAGAATAGCACAGTGGATAAATTCCACAAAACCTCCTTTCTTCACTCTATCAGCCACATTGAACCGAGACAGACCGGAGCCGAGCTTAAAACCAGGCTCAAGGATTGAAGGCGCCATCGTATGAAATCTGCAGGCAATTTTTCGGGAGGTCTGCTGCATTGAAGGGCCATTAAGGCCATATAACTTGAATGGGACGGAGGCCAGCTTCCAGCACATGGCGTCCACCTGTCTGGAGCGTGGCTTCATGTGCCCGGCACGTGGAGGGCACTTGAACATTAATAGCGTCATTAGCACCCGCATCCGGGT
>APFE030968312.1:0-11784 GCA_000404065.3 Pinus taeda | reverse complement strand
ATATTTTTTTATAATAGTAGGTCTTTAAAATATTATTTGTTTAAAATATTTAACAATAGCTACCTATAAATATAATATAGTTAAGATTAAGTTAATCACATTGGTATATTATTTAATTAATTTCAATTCTAAAGGTTTAGTAGTAATTAAATATAAACATATATGAAAAATTGAAATCATGAAAACATAATTAATTTATTAAATTATAAAAAAAAAAATTAGTTTAATTCTAAACTAATTATAACAGTACGAAATTAATTATTAATTATCTAATAAGTAACGAATAATAATTGGTAAATAAGATAATGGAAGGGATTAAATAATATTAATTCTAAATTACTCTTAGGATGTTAAGATAAAGGATGAATAAACAAACCAGCTAAAAGGCTAAAATAAATTAAAGATTGTAATAACCAAGGGAAACAGGACCAACACAGAAAGCAACAACAAAGGAGAGGGAAAGAGAAACCCTAGGACCTAATAATTGAGGGACAGATGAGGCTAGGAAGACAGGGCTAGGACCCAGCAACTGCTGATCTTCCAGCCATCATCCCTATTAAGATTATTCGGCCTTTTCTCAATCTCCAGGGCCTCTCTAAATTTGCGATGGTGAAAGTGCGCAACTTTGGCAATGACCTGAGCCTCTTCAATACAGACATGATGCAAAGTCTTCTCGGCATGTTTAGCCAGGGCCGAGGACTTGGTTCTACCATGCCTTAAGTCAGCCGAATGCTCACTAATCCGTTGATTGATAGAGCGACCCGTCTCACCAATATATGGCGTCCCACAAGAACAAGGAATGACATAGACGCCCTTCATATCTTTAGGGTCAATAGGGTCTTTTACAGACCTGAGGGAGCCACGGATAGTATTGAGAGGTCTAAAAGTTGCGGGCACATTGTACTTTCTCAGAATCCTTGCAATTCTATCAGTGAGTCCCTTGGATATAAGGAAGATTCACACCCATGACACAATCTTTGGGATCTCTTCGGATTGAAGGCTCCTTCTTGGCCTTGAGGAAGGCTTTTTGACCCAGGTGTCTACTGTAACCATTCCTCACAAAGACATCCAAGAGATGAGCCTTCTCCGTTTCCCAGCGCTCATCATCCGAAATCCTCACAGCACGGGTGGCAAGCGTGTTTAGAACCCCTAACTTCTGAGCGGGGAAATGATGGGAAGAAGCATGTAGGTATTGCTCAGTATGCGTCTTCTTTCTAAACACCTGATGAGAAAAGGAACCATCCACCTTCTTCGAGATGAGAACATCCAAGAACGGAAGGCAGCCATTATCTTCTTTTTCCATCGTGAATTTAATGGCGGCGAATTGGCTATTGCGATGAGTTAAGAAATGATCCAGCTCATCAGGACCATGGGACCAGACAACACCAGTGTCATCAACGAATCTTTTCCAAAGCTTCGGTAAGAGACGAGAGGAGGCCAAAGCCTTAGACTCAAAATCCTCCATGAAGAGATTAGCGACGACAGGGGACAGGGGGGAGCCCATGGCAACCTTGCAAGTCTGCTCATAGAATTCCCCCTCGAAGCTGAAAAATGTGGAGGTAAGGCAAAGCTCAACCAATCTAGCTGTATCAGGGTCGGTGAGCTTATTAATCACCTTCATGGCCTCATTGATGAGAATACAAGTATACAGAGAGACCACGTCGAAACTCACCAGAATATCATCAAGCTCGAGCTTAATTCTCTTAAGATCCTCAATAAAAGAAGCCGAGTCTTTGACGAAGGACTCAGTATGACCAACCAAGGGCCTCAACTTTACAGCGAGGAACTTGGCCAGGAGGTAAGTCGGAGTCATAGTTAAATGAGTTCTTGAGTTAAATAAGTCATAGTTAAAAATAGAATAGTGATTTGAGTTTTGAATGAGATAGATTAGATTACAGTAAAATAAGTTTCTTCACTTCAGCTTTTCTGGATGAGATCATTAGATATAGGAATTGGGTATTTCATACTTCATTTTGTACTTAATGATGTTAGTTTAGGTTAGATGCTCTGATCCTGCATTACCTACGCTTGTGCCTTGAAGCTTACAAGCCCGGATTGATATTAAAGGTTGGTGAATTTGTAGCAATATAATTTCCCTAACAGAGATACTCTCTCTCTCTCTCATGTAAGTGAATTTTTAAAGTTATTATTGTCATCTTACTTGTCAAATGCATGTATATTGTTATCATTATCCTTGTATGGGTTCATGTAATGTGAAATTCTTTTGGGACCTTGAATAAGTGATTTAATGCATGTGTTGCTCTTTGATGGATTGGGTGAAACCGTGAATGTTCCTAGAGGCGCCTCTTAGGTTGAAAGACCTCGAAACTTCATCTTTTGGCAAATTTGAAGTATAAATCTCTAATTGCCTAGTTGTTGTCATTGAATAGGCTAGCGAAGGTTAATTAGGCTCTTTCACTCACGAAATTCCTCGATCTAAGTGTATCTTGACTCCATTAAGCCCTCTAAGCAAGGCACTGATCCTCACATCCTATTGGTGTTCAAATTTATCTTTTTTTCTTCACCCTTCCCAATTCTAGGTCTAACCCTAGAGGGTCACCTAGGGCATCAAGAGAAAACATTTTAGCCATCCAAACACCTTGGAAATTGGTCCACAATTGCATTAGGGTCTTCTCAAGGGGTCCTCCAAGTTTGAGCACAATCCAACGGTGGAATCTCGAGATATAGCAAGCCCTAGTTATAAGACCATCTCTCTCCCTAGGTTGGTTTGGGATAATGTCCTCACTAGGATCATTGCATTCATATCTCAAAAGAAAATTAGTCCTTTGATCCTATTCTCTTCCCTAATTAGGTCAAGCCCCTCCTTGATATATCAACTCCATACCCTTGACCTAGTCTAGGTCCACTTGGCTTCTTTGTGGTCCCACAACTCTACAACTCAAATTCCACAAGGATTATATAGAATCCATTTCTTCACAAGGATCCTTAAGCCCAGGAAGCCCCTTGTCAAGGCATACCCTCCAAACCTAGGCTCAAGTGTCCTCTTAGCTGTTCCCAGAGAGACTAACACCTTGCTTTTCAAGCAAGTGAGCTATCTATTTGAGCTTCTCTTGTGAATAGGCTTTAGGAATCACCCTATGTCTTATCATTGACCCATCTATTCTTGTGATTCATCTCCAGGACTCCTCCCATCGATGAAATCCCGTAAAGAGCAGGGAGCTTTGGTTGAGGTGACAGTGGGCTATCGCTCCATTCTTGCCCCTTAACATAGTGGTTGCTCTACAGGAGCCCCTCCTAGGACCCCTGCTAGTTTGAGCGATCACAGGGAGGACTCCATCAACTAGGCAAAATATCCATAAAAATGCCATGTGCCTCAACATGTGTACCACAAAGGGTGAGTGCTCTACCTAATAATACCATAAACTCTATAATGACCATCTCTAAGTGTAACAGGTAACCCCATAAACTAGAGCACGACACATATGAACCTAGAATCAAGTCAACAAAAATCAAACCACCATTAAATGTTGCAATAATCCCCCACATGTGGGCACAAGGTGAGCACTCCAAATAGGGATATAACATGTGTCATAACAGTGTGTAATAAACATGAAATATACCAACATCTCCTTGGGAACTCACACTAGGAAACCACTCCAATAACATGAAACCACACCAAATACATCAAAAAACAATGTTAGAACAATACAAAATGGTCAATACACTGGCACTCCACAATTGAGTGACATAAACCATGTGAATGTGCCACACTCATGCCAACATAAAACCAACATGCTAAACAAAGCATGGCCAAGGAATATGTGCTACCTCAACCCATCAATCTTGTCCCACCAGCTAGTACAGTATGGAAAAAGGGACCATGGAATCATGCTAGACTCAAAGGGGCATAAACAAATAACTCCACACTCCCCACATTCTTCTAGACATCATACACCCATCACTAAGGTAGTGGTTAGTGATACCGTAAGTGTAATGCCAAGGGAAGTGTGTGTATCCTTAAGATAGCCCTTGTATCTATCAATGTCGCCAAGAAATATCTGTCCTATGCAATTGGAGCACGATTAAGATCACAAGTGGAACTTCATGCAATATGAGGGGTAAGAGGACCCACATTTTTGGTACACCAACTGAATGGAAGGAAGTTGGCAATGCAATCTTATAGCTTTCCTACAAAAAAACAAATTACATGCTAACTAATTACATATCATAATCTCGTTATTAGTGACACTAATATAACATTTCATGTTCATGAAGGATCAAGGAAAGAAGAAAATTTCAGCAATGATTGTCTACCCCTTCCCACTTTAATTACTCCTTGCAAGATATAATACAAAGTAAATGCTATATTTCCTATGTTTCACTCCAGAATTAGGAAAGTTTATAAACTATAACAGCAGAAAAATGGCACAAATTTTACCAAATTTCCACTAGTGAATGTAAAGTCAGGGATGCCATGATCATCAAAAAAATTCTTCGCTTCCTTGAGTATGACAGGTTGGTCGAGGCTCCATTCACGAGTACAACCTGAACACCTGAAAAAATAAAATCAAAAGAAATGGCTATTCCATATACATCTAAAGCAGCAATTAAAATGCAAGTCATAGATGTAACCAATAAATAATCCAAACAAAGTTAAAATTCTAGTTCCATGTGTCTATGGAAAAAACAATATGCATCATCAACCAAAATATGAATTATACATATATAAACAGAATACAATCAAATGAAAACTATTTCAAAGTAAATTGATAATGATTTAGCAGAACTTGCCAGTTGCCACCTAAGATGCATCTTGTATTGTTGCATAATAGGCCAGCTTAAGATCTTCTAAGTTCAAATCAATGATGGGAAAAGGTTACTCAAAAGACATCTCAGCTCTCATATTTAGGAATAAACTTACCTACTTGAATTTTCCAAGTCATAAGGTGTTAGAAACTTAGAAGCAATGTTACTTTATCGTTATCAGCAATTTATCGCCGGGGGTCCAAAATTTAAATTATCTGCAATATTGGAGAAATTATCGGGAAACTTTAAAAAATACAAAAATATACATTTTTTTTCAAAATGTTTTAACTTCTAAAACAACATCAACATTAAACAAACACATTGCAACATATATATGAAAATAAAATCGATACATAAGATGTATAATATGACAAGCGATACGTTGGACTTTGATATTGAAATACAATATTTGTCGTGAGCCATAAGATCTAATAGAATGACACAAAATCATATCAAAATAAAAATAAATGTATCTCATGAGATGACTCATGGCAATAAAAACAACCAATTTCCCTTTGTTTGCGTAATGGAAATGGTCACAACACCCTCAACTGGACCAAAAGATTGGTCGAACAAAAAAATACATAAAATATTCAAATTTTGAAAAAAAAAACATATAATTCATGTGCATCTATATGAATCTAAATTATTATACATGATATGCAAAATTTATCATGTATATAGCAAGGGTGCATATAACCAAAATATCATCGAGTGCATGCCATCTTTGAATTAAAAAAGATTAGAGAGGCTCCAAATGGCCTCTGAAATCCAAAGAAAATCATGCTACAACAAATAGCTACATGGCATCAAAACCATTTCCTATATTGGGATTCTCCTCATCAAGATCACCCTTTGAGCATTAAAATAAGATAGAAAAATCTTAACATCCTAATCAATGATTTTGCTTGAGTGAAATGTACATTTTTACTAGGGTCATGAATAATTAAGTGTACATTACTACTACAGTCGTAGAGGAGCTCAACAGTCAATGCCACCAACATCGAGGTACATAGAGGGCTTGGTGATGTTGATTAAATGTTAGTTCCATACCCTCGTACATCACAAAATGTAATAGAATCATTGCAATCCTGCCAATTCTGAAATCATAAAAACTATTAAGTCAACTGGATTTTGAATGGGATCTAAAATTCTATTTTCTCCATATGAAATCCAATGAGGTCAAAACCACTCTCAAATATCCCGAGTCAATTAATAATGGTAATGTTAAAAATTTAAGTAAAAGGATGAAAATGAAAGATAAAGGAAAATGTCATTTTTACTTTAAGAATTTAATATTACCATTAGTTACTAGGTTATGTATCTCATGAGATGAATCATGGGAAATGAAAACAATAGATTTCCCCTTGTTTGCTAAATGGAAATAGTCAAAATATCCTCAGAGCTCAATCCCCTAACTCACTTTTAAAAAAATAGGAACAAAAGAAAAAAAAAATGTTAATGAGCTGAAATTGACAAAGCAGGGCGATAATTTCGAAATTATCACAATAATTACCTAAATTATTGTGATAAATTGAATTTACTGCGATAATTTCAATTCACACAATTTATCACGATAAACATTGGCGATAATAATGCAATAATTCTGATATTATTGCGATATGTGCAACACTGCTTAGAAGGGAGAAACAACTCTCTTAATGATTATGGGACATGTTATATCTACTGATTATAATGCTAAGTCAAGAGGTCCAAAACCAATTTTCACACTTCCATACACAAATATGGTAAAGTTGATGATTTTCACAGATATGGTCAGAAAAACACAAGAATCGGAAGAGAAGCAAGAGAGAATAAAAGCTTTTGATAGACTCAATATCAAAGATTAGCCATCAAACTGGAAGGTTTGCTCCAAGAGGAACAATGTGATTTCTCTGCATAATAAGACTCATAAATTTCCTGGAGGTTGTGGTTTGTAGGAAAAATAAAATGTTTGTTGCCACATGCATTTTCTTTGGGAATAAAATTGGAGCCATTTCATGACAAATCAATCAACTCACAACAACATGATTTAGCAATATGTGTAAATAAAAAGGATGGAATATAAGAATTTCTCACCTATAATTCTTCTTAATGAAACTTGGACATGTTTTTACGCTATGAAAGTAACAGCACTATTTGCCAAAAGGAAGCAAAAGTCAAAGATGCTTATTGGAGTTGTAAAGTTGCTTAAATTCTATGCGAATTGGTCTCTTCAAAGTTTGTAACTCTTCTAGTCGGACGGGGACCTCTCAGCTAGAAGGAGACAATCCTGGGAGACTTATGGATAATTGAACAGCATTGTAAGGAAATTTCACACACTCTCTGGTTGTTAAAGATTGCCTACTTTTGGAAGAGGTGCAGTAAGACTTTTAATTGTGATTAAGCTAATTTATTAGTGCCACAGTGAACATGTACAGGAAAAATGTAGATTGTATGGAGTTAGGGGATAAGGCAAACATGTTGGCCCTATTTTTCTGTCATGACAAGGGATCAATTGCAGTATCATCACCCAAATTGACGGTCTTGTTATCGTTCTTAGCAAGTTGTTAAAGATCTTGAAGAACCCTCTATGGCCAGCACACATAGGACAGAGACCCATTATCACCTCGGCTTAAGTCCCCACTCTTTAAGCCCAACTCCTACCAAAAGGGCTATAGGAAGCTTCTGTTGTGCTAACTCCAACCAAGTTACTCCAAAACCAATTCCTAGTAATGGAGTCAAATGGTTGAAGGGAGAAGTTCTTCTTGATGGCTTGTTGGCTTAACATAAAAATCCACATGTTAACCACTAAAGTTGCACCTGAAAAAATTTTAAGACTCCATGCCCAAGGATATGTCAGAGCATTTATGCACTTACAGAGTTCCAGATTTCATCTGGTCTTCTTACCCTTTCTCTCTCTTTTTCCTTCTTCAATCCTCAGATCCTGCAACACTACGGCGATATTGTATAAATGTCACTAGCATGATGAATAAAGCCATGTAATAGGCCTATGGTGTTGGGAATCGATCAGCAAGCGAGTATAATGTTACCGTTCAAACTAGCAGGGGTCCTAGGAGGGGATCCTATAGAGCAACTACTAAGTCAAGGGGCAAAAATGGAGAGATAGCCCACTGTCACCTCAGTTAAGGCTCCTTCCTCTTTACGGACTTTCACCGATAGAAGGAGACCTAGTATAAAGGGAATCACAAGATTAATGGATAAATAAGAGAATAAGGAGTGATTCTTAAGGCCTATTCACAAGAGAGGCTCAATTAGATAGCTTGCTTGCTTTGAAATCAAGGTGATGGGCTCTCTAGGAAAGGCTAAGAGGATTCTCAAGGCTAGGATTTGGGAATATATCTTGTCAAGATGGTTCCCAGACCAGAAAATCCTTATGGAGAATTGGCCTTTATGTGATCTTTGTGAAATTAGAGTTATAAAGTTGCGGGACCACAA
The DNA here is from genome assembly GCA_000404065.3 of Pinus taeda. Classification (NCBI taxonomy): domain Eukaryota; kingdom Viridiplantae; phylum Streptophyta; class Pinopsida; order Pinales; family Pinaceae; genus Pinus; species Pinus taeda. The sequence continues at coordinate 3,579 of APFE030968312.1, read as the reverse complement.
AGGGCCAAGTGGACCCAAAATTAGGTCAAGGGTATGGAGTTGATCCACCAAGGAGGGGTTTGACCTAATTATGGAAGAGAAGAAGATCAAAGGGCAAATTTTCTTTTGAGGATTGAATACAATGACCCAAATGAGGACACTAGCCAAGGGAAACCTAGGGAAAGAAATGGTCATTGAGCTAAGGCTTGCTATACCTCAGGATCCCAATGTGAAAATTGCTTCAAATTTGGAGGGCCTCTAGAGGAAACCCTAGCACAGTTATGGACCAAAAATCGAGGTGTTTTGATGGCTACAATGAAATCTATTTGATGCCCTAGGTGACCTATGAGGGTTAGGCCTAGAAAGAGAAAGAGGAGGCAAGAGAAAATAAGCGTTTAGGTGACCACCAGTGGATGGATTAGTGCCTTGCCTTTGGGAGAGATGGAGTCAAGGTGAATTTATGATTTGGAGAATATTAACCCAATCAAGGATACCTCTAAGCAACTTCGCATGGCAATTAGGGCATGAGAGCAGCTACCCCAAGGACTTTATACTTCGATGTACAATGTTTGATGACTTATCAAGGCTTTTTCAACAAAAACAACATTTAGGAACATTCACCCCTTCATACTTGACACATGCAATGATGCAATGCTTCAAAAGATCAAAATTTCCACAATTTCACATAGAAAAGCAGTGAATTTCAAACTTATATATCGAAAATCCCAGCATCATTCATGTGATATGATAAGAATAAACATTAAAAAAAAAGATCACTTACATGTACAATGAGTATATCCAATCATCAAATCATGACAAGAATGAAGCTCCAAGACCAAGAGAATAATATCCAAACATCAAAATTCATCCATGAAACCAAACTCGTCCTCCAAAAGGAAATGTGAAATTCTTCAAGTAGCTACTAAACCCAAATCCAAGTGATGATGAGAGAAATGAATCACCTCCCATCAATTATACGATCTCTAATGAGTTTGATTTTCCTAATTGGCCTAATTAAGCCCCAAATAATAAAATAATATGCAATAATAACATCCCTTGGTGACAAGCCCGCCAAGATAGCTCAATAACATAAAAGTAAGCCTCTCAAGAGGGCAGAATGATCAATGTAATGATTTTTTGGGCCATTGAGAAGGTCAGATGAAGTCCAAAGTGTGTCATGGTGAGAGAATGGACTCCAAAAATAGTGGACAAGGGGTTGGCCCCTTGTTTTCCAAGTAAGTCACATGTGGTGCTCCCAAGTGGGTGTGGGGGCACAAGGACATCCTCATGGATCTCCACATGGATCGATATTGCTCATAAACCATCTATAAGAGTTAGGATGATGACATAATCCCTCCCTTTGTTTCCTGTAGTGAGACACATCCTCATCTAGACCTTGGAACATTTGCTAAGTGTATGGTGCAAGCATGGAGTTGGTTGGGCATGGTGAACTAGGTGCATCATCCTCATCCAAAAGGTGGAACACGAGCAATCACTAAGTGGTGTTAGGGATACATGAAGTCCTCTCTGCTATGGTGGAGGCCCATGGCTCTCAATGCTCACCCTACAAGTGTCAATGTGGCCCTCTAGAGGGCTTGGACCCTGTATAGGGAGACCAAGCTCCAAATGGAGACCCACCTACAATCTTGCATAAGATCCAATGTGTCCCCTTGCCTTCCAATACAACAAATCATCAAAATAATCAAATAAAAGAGCCTACAAGTCATGGAACCAATAGGGCACTTCATGGTGGCATGCCCTTCCATAGTGGGCTTTGGCATGTACAAGTGTCTCCAAGCTCAATAAAGGGTTAATCAGGGACCCTCTGAGATGGTTTCAACCTTTAAAGGGGGTGACATGTCCATGGTACATCCATCAGGTGGTAGGTGGCAAATGATATAGTGATGGAACAGAGTAGGGATCAAGGGAATGCTCCAAGTCACATGCTATGGTACAAGGGTAACTATAATTGTTGGAATTTCTAAGTCTAACTGTTAGAAACCCTTCATGTACTTTTCTGATTTATTTCTGCCTACTTGTTCTGATTAATTAACAAGTTATTTACCATGTAAATACTAAAAATAAATACAAGTACATGCTCAACACATTACAGATAATCAACTAAAGGAAAAAAACCAAGCACACAAGTGACACCATTGTTTTTGGACCAATGTCCTCGGAAAAACCTAATGCGGGAAAACCGATGCAGCTATTTGAGGGTTTTAATTATTAAGTAGTTTCAGAATACAATCTAGGTGCCAAAACCGGCTCACCCAACAGAGAATAATCTCAGCAATAGTACCTCTCTACTTGGAAGCAGATATTCCGGCTGAAACCCCGGATAAACACTCCGACAGCTCCCAGCTCCAATCTGCCCCACGAAAACCCAGCGTCAACCTCTAGGGACTACGTCAGCCCCTCCTGGCTTAGCATCAGCCCAATAACCCCTGCATCAACCTCTGGAGGCACTGCGTCAGCCTCTAGAGCCTCTGCATCACCCACGCTGGCTCTCTGAGGCACTGCGCAGCGCCTGGCTGCGTCTACGTGGGCCCTAGCCGACTCTGGGTCCCTCTCTCCCGCCTTCTGCGCTGATTCTCCCGGTAACCTCTATGCCTCTCTGCTTCTGTATTCACTGCCCCTCAACTGCAACTTTGATCACTCTTTCGACTTCCTCAACAAACCCTACCCCAGAAAATCGAAATCCTGATCAACTCGGTGTGTTTTCCAAGTGACCCTCAAGCCTCCTCTTATACTTTTCTCATTGACAATTCAATGGTCAAGATTAAGTCCCTAATAAACAGCTAAGATTAACTCTAGCTTGATCCATGACTTTTGGACCCTTCTAACACAGTTTTATATTAATTCACATTAATATTTTATTTTCCCTAAGTTTAGACTTAGGGACTCCATTAAAAATATTAATTATTTTAATATCTCTCAAACTATTTAGAATCTGCCCAAACCATTTCTGGGTATTGGAGACCTCATGTGCTTTAGCCTCTCCACCAATTTTCGTGGCTAGAGCACATCCGATGCTGCCCCAAATCAACAATAATGAGGGGAATCCCACACCTGGGTATATGAGTGTAGGAGGGAGCAAATTGTGGTACATGAGTTACCCCAATCTTTGTTTTTCCACCCTTCTTCAGATGCCTTTTGCCTTTGATTGATTTTTCTTCATAACTACTCGAGGCTCCAAGGGATTAGAGCATGATGTGTAGGATGAAGCAGTAGGTACCCCTTTTTGAGGTGGGGCATTTCACTGTCCACCAGGGGTTAGGACAATCATGGAGGGGGCTCATCTAGGGCCCATAAGAACTAGGGTGATGGCCATGGATAAGGGACAGACCTCATGTTTGGCTTTTGGTCACGTGCTAAATTTGTATGTCTTGGCCCTCTTTTACATTTTGTGGTACATTTCCTGTTGAGAGTGGCCAAATTATGCTTTTTCTTTTCTTTTTAGTTGATCAATGTTAAAAATTTTGTTTTCCCACCCCGGTTTTCAGTTTCTCCTTATTTCTCCCATGTAGTTAAATGTCCTTTCCCATAACCATACATTCAACAAGCTGAAAAAAAATAAATTTGTTGAAAACACAAATT
>APFE030968309.1:199242-234959 GCA_000404065.3 Pinus taeda | reverse complement strand
GCAGCAGCACAGAGGTCAGAGAGGGAGCACTTGTCAGTGGCAGAGGGAGCTTCAGCATCAATGGGTGTCTCTAGCCCAACTGGAAGGTCAAATTAGGAGATCAGTTACTTACTTCTCAGTAACTGAGTTGTAGTGCAACAGTGGGCAGTACGATGCAGCGTGATGAGAGGAGGTGCAGTGTTGGGAGAAAGGACCAGCAGCAGCATGGATGCAGAGGGAGTTGTCGTACAGATGCAGCAGTGGCAGTGGCAGAACCATGGGCAGCAATATAGGATGCAGCAATGCAGAGGATGTTGGGCAGGAAGGCCTAACATCAGCACAGGTACCGATGCCGGATGATCAGATTAATACTCAGTGAGGAGTATTGCTAATGCACAATCCTCGCTAAGAGGGAGTGTTGATTTGGGGTAGCATCGGATGTACTCTAGCCACGAAATTTAGTGGAGAGGTTGGGGCACATGAGATCTCCAATACCCAGAAAGGGTTTGGGCAGATTCTAAACAGATCATGAGATATTAAAATAATTAATATTTTTAATGGAGTCCCTAAGTCTAAACTTAGGGGAAATAAAATATTAATGTGTATTAATATGAATCTGTGTTAGAGTGGTCCAAAAGACATGGGTCAAGCCTAATCTAATATTAGCCGTTGATTAAGGACTTAATCTCGGTCGTTGAGATGTCAACAGGAAAAGTATAAGAGGAGGCTTGAGGGTCACTTGGAGAATACACCAAAGTGATCAGTGATTCTATTCTCTAAAGCGGGGTTTGCTAAGAGAGATAGAATTAGTGATCGGGAAAGCAGCTGAGGGGCATTGAGTACAGAGAAACAGAGAAGGTAGAGATTGTGTCGAGAGAGCAGTGTAGCAGCGAAGGAGAGTGACGTAGAGCCAACAAGGGCTCACGCAGGGCCACACAGAGGCAACCAAGTGTTGCGCAGAGCACTAGAGAGGCCAACGTGTCTGACGCAGAGGCCCAGAAAGCTGACGCAGGCCAAGAAAGGCTGACGCAAGGCTAGTGTGAGACAGAGAGGGGTTTACGCAGTCCAGATAGGGTAGACGCTGGTGTTGCATAGCAGTTTTGTGCTGAGGAGTTGCCGGAAGGATTTTTCGGGGTTTCAACCAGGAGATTTCTCTTAAACTATGAGGTATAGTTGCTAAGGAAATTCTTTGTTGGGTAGGCTAGTTTCAGCACCCAAATTGTACTCTGATATTGCTTAATAAGAAAACCTTCAGATAGCTGCACCGTTTTCTCGCATTGGGTTTTTCCGGAGACATTGGTCCAAAAATAATGGTGTCATGTGGTGTGTTTGTTCTTGTTTCTTTTAGCTGCTGATCTGTAATATGTTGAGCATGCACTGGTGTTTATTTTCAGTATTTACTTTGTAAATAATTTGTTAAAGAAAAATAACAAGTAGGTAGGAATAAATCAGAAAAAGTTCATGAAGGGTTTCTAAACTAAGTAAGCTTAGAAACTTCAACATTTGTACAGACAATTCAGGTCATTGATAGATAGGTGTATAATTGTTCAATTGGATTACATTTTATTGAATTTAGAACTCATTTGATTTCAATATGGTTGGATGGACTATTACACTATATGTGTAAATGAATAGTGACATTGTTGTTGTTTGAATAGTGATATTGTTATTGTTAAATGAGTAGTGATATTATTATGGACTATATTATATTGTACTACTGAATGAGCAATTTTTTTTATTGGAAACCCTAATTATCTAAAACCCTAGGGCAAAATTTTCCGTAGGATATTACAATGGTATCATAGTAAAGAATCTTGCCAGCTTGTGAGTGAATGAGCCTTGTATGCTTACGGAAGATACATGCAACGTCACAATAAGATGAAAGAGGAACACCCATCATCTAGCCATGGGTGATAGAATAGGGCAAGGAGAACATGATCCTAGTATCCTATTGAACGCAATAATCCAGGGATAGTAGCAAATGACCAACGTGCTAATACAAGGACAACAATAGTTGGCACAGGTTATTGTCGAAGCCATAAATAATCTAGGTAACAATGGATTAAATGCTAGTAATAGAGCTGGGGTTGAAGGAAGCAACAACTATGATCTTGGCTCTTCCAATATTGTTGCTTAAATAAACCACAGGATAACCAGTGGAAGGAGCCACAAATCTTTACTTCCTCTATTTTTAAACCATTAGCAGACAACAACCCAAGAAACAATAGAGACGAATAAACTGTTTGACAAATACTTTTGGGATTATCCAACACTAGAAGAGAAAACTCGAGCAACCATGAGTTTCCGAGAATACAGTAACATCAAATACAGAAATAGACCTAGGGGACAACCTAATTCTGATCTAATGCTCAGGGCAAGTAAACTTTACCTCCCCTCATTTGATGGATAATCTAAATGTTCAACAAAAGCCTGGGTGCAAAAATTGGACACCTACTTTCGGCTCAAACCTATGTTAGAAGAAAACGCTATCCAATTCACCACACTACATCTAGAAGAAGATGAACATGTTTGGTGTTATGACGGATTGGTTACATTGGAGCATGCAAACATCACTTGTTATGTATACTTTACGTAGAGATTGATAGATAGATTTGATTGAAAGAATCTAGACATACACTTCAAAGAATTGGCACAAGTCAAACAAACATGATCGCACGAAGAATTCATCTCAAAATTCAAACGAACTGTTGTCATGGTGAAGGACATATTTGAAGAAAGACTAGTCATGCTCTTCATGGAAGGACTATCCAAAGCCCTACAAGGTTGGGTTAAGGCATTAGATCCCGCAACTCTACATGACGCCATCAAGAAGACTCATGATATGGGGAATGCATTAACCAAATTTAAGGCCCCACCCAAGCCTTTTGTCCCTCAGAAAGATAAGGAGAAGAAGCCCTTTCAACGTGATTGGCCCCAAAGGGACAGATTGGACGAGGAAACTTGAAGCAAAATAAGGCGGAAGTAGCTTTGTTTCACTTGCAAGGAACACTGGGAGCAAGGACATTTTTGTTTAGGCAAAGGAAGGATCCACTACATTGAGGTGCTCTTCGACAATGAGGTTGAAGAAGGAGAACCCACCCCAAACACTGAGCCTAACAGTCCAAAGAAATAACAACCACAGGAGGAAGCTAAAGAGGGAAAAAAACCCCATGAGGAGAAGAAAGCTCAATTGAAAGTTAATATTGCCTCTGTTTCAGGTTCCCACAAGTACTACACTTTCAGGATTAGGGGACTGATAAGGGACATCACATTACAACTTTGGTTGATGGTGGAGCCACGTACAATTTTATTGATGCAACATTAGTGGCAAAAAGAGGTCTTCCCACATAAGAATTTGAGTGTCTCGATGTGATTGTGGTAGATGGGTACAACTTGGATCGCACTCGAATGATCACAAGTTTGAGCGTAACACTTGGTAATTATACTTCCATTAGCGATTTTTATGTAACAAATCTTGTAGATATCAATATGGTATTGGGGATTCAATGGCTGTATTCGTTGGGAGAAATCACTATGAACTACCAAGCAATGGAGATGGAATTTAAAGCCCCTAATGGCAATAAAGTAGTATTAAGGGGCATGTCTAGTGGCAGTCCTCAAGTTGTTTCCACCAAAAGAATGGAGGCCATATTTAGGCATGGAGACGTAGCATATGCGACATAATGCATTATTACCAGCCAAAAGACGCCCAATAGTAGTAGGCCATAGTATAAGGTTGACATTCAACAAGTGTTGGACAAGCATGGCCAGGGATTGACTGATTTTCCCCTAGGATTACCTCCAAAAAGAGGATTTGAACATACTATAGAATTGGAAGAAGGAGCCAAGCCTCTAATCACTACACCATATCGACACCCAAAGAAATTTAAGGACAAAATAGAAAAGGCCATACAAGAATTGCTAGCAATGGGCCACATCATACCCAGCTCGAGTCTGTTTGCCTCGTCAGTGGTTTTAGTGAAAAATAAGGATGGCACATGGAGGATTTGTATTGATTACCGAGCACTCAACAAAAAGACAATCATGAACATGTATCCTATTCCTAGGATCGACAAGTTATTGGGTGAGTTACATGGAGCAATATACTATTCAAAAATTGATCTATGATCGGGATATCATCAAATCTGGGTTCGAGAGCAAGATGCGCCATATTGTCCCCTGAAGTGTACACCTAAGGCGCAACACTCAGAGTAGGGGCTGTTACTCTGATCCCTACTCACTCTTTTTTGGACTCTCTCCTAGCTAAGTCAAGGGGGGTAGTCCCTAAGGATGATTGATGAAGGGAAACTTGTTGAAGCAACAAGTCTAGGAGATCTAAGGGTAGGGCAATTGCTATAAATGCAACTTGACTATTAATTAAAGCAAGTGTGAATATATGAGCAGTAATGTTAATATGGACTCAATTAAGATCAATGAGGCAAATATAAGATAAATATGATAGACAAATGCCTTTACAATGATCAATTGGAATTAAGAAACTTGCAAATAGATACCTCAAGTCACAATGATAACAATGTTGCAAGAAGAGAAAAAGTTAGACAGATGAAATGCAAAACTAAACTAGGTGTGATGCAAGTTCTTGGTTATTTTTAGTTATATGCCTAGTCTAGGTGAAGCCTTCTCCTCAATTGTCCTAAAGCAAGTCTCACACAAGGTTATAGAAAGAAGTTTGGGGGAATGAGGCTAAGGCCTCATTAATGATAGCTACCGTGGAGTTCTAACGACCTAGATGTCTCCGTTCCTACAAGGGATTGCCCACAAGAGAATTTCTAGGTCACTTGTTTTAACCGTTGAGCAAGGGTCAAGCTTCATAAATTGGATGAAGAAGGTGGCCTTATCTTTCTATTCAACCAAGCTTATGCTTGGAGGTAAATTTTAATAATGCAACTCTAATCTAGAATGAGGATGCAAATGACTAGATTGTTTCAATGAGATAACGATTATGTAAGATGCTCCAATATGAACAATGTTAAACCACTTGCAATCAAGATTACAAGTTATTACTTCTTGGTACAAGATCAAAAGATGCCAATAACAATTAGTGAAGCACTTAAAGATTAGCTCAATGAAACAATGATGTTAATGATGCCAAATTGATTAGATGTCCTTATTAGGATTTCCTTTCACTTATGTAATATAGGGATTGTAAACAAGTGAAACTTCAAGATTATTCAAGCACAATGATATAAGCACAGTGAGATGAGATTGCTAACAATGATTTTGAATAAGGAAATGCAACAAGAACTTAGCCATGCAATGCAACTTCTAACAAGAAAGAGAGAGGGAGAGAGAGAGAGAGTTAGTAATCTAGCTAGAAAACAAATGTAGTAGCAAAAACTTAATGCAAAAGAAACTAATTCTGTAATAAATATTTTATTAATGAATTAATAATTATTATATATATTATTTATTTATTATTATTTTATGAATTATTTAGTCATAACATTGCCCTTCCCTTGTCTCTTCGGAGACATCCGATAAAATTGGAATGATACAGAGAAGATTAGCATGGCCCCTGCGCAAGGATGACACACACAAATCGAGAAATGGTCCAAATTTTTTCTTATTTTTAAAAACATTGCCCTTCCCTTAAAAATGCTTTGTCCTCAAAGCAGAGGTAACGAGGGATATTGTTGTCGGAACTTTTCGGTTTCCTATGAGGAATCTTCTTCTCGAAGCTTTTTCTGTTTGACGAGGTATTCTCTAATAGTTTTGGAACGTAATACCTTCTCTTGGGTAGCGAGGACACCTTCGGGTTCTAAAACGATCTTTTCTTCTTCATCGAATTCAGGTATCTCAGTTTGAGCTGATTGGTTTTGTCCCAACATTTTTTTGAGACATGAAACATGGAATACGTTGTGGATTTGGTAGTTATCTGGTAACTTCAAGTCATAAGCAATTTCATTGATCTTTCTAATTATTTGGAAAGGCCCATAAAGTTTTGGAGCCAAATTGTTCTTCGTTTGCTGTTTCAAAGATAATTTCTTGTGGCGTTGTAGTCTACGTAGACCCAGTCGACTGCCTTCCTCGAATTTTCTTTCGGTATGGTGCTAGTCGGCTTGTTGTTTCATTCAAGTGCTAGCAGTTGTTAAGTTTTCCCTTAATATTCTAATAATCCTTTTGACTTTCCTCCAAATGATTCTTCACTGCTTGAAACTTGGAGTCATTTAATGCAAAAACCTTCCACTTTGGGGGCTCATAACCATACAAAGCTTGGAATGGGGTCATTTTAGCTGAGGTATGATAGGTGGTATTGTACCACCATTTTGCTAGGTGCAACCTTTGAGACCATTTGTTTTGCTTATCGGTTACGAAGCATTGAAGATATGTTTCCAAGCACTTATTTACTATTTCTGTTTGACCATCTATTTGCGGATGATATGCTAAACTCATGTAAGGGTTATTCCAGCTTGATTGAAAAAATATTTCCAGAAATTTCCTTTAATCTTATGTCTCTATCACTAACAATGACCTTCGGAAGACTATGTAACTTGTAGATGTTTTTACATAAGACTTCTGCAATTTGCTTGGTTGAGTCTGTTTATAAGTTCTTGACTGCCATGGAATGTGCATATTTAGTGAGTCTATCCACCACAACAAATATCTTGTCCTTATTGTCAGACATGGGTAACCCTTCGATGAAATACATTGAGATTTCCTCCCATTTCTGATTTGGAATATTTGGGAGGGTGTAGCAACTCAGGGGTTGGGATGTTTTCACTTTTATTTTTTTGACATATGTCGCATTCTGTGACGGAATTCTGAATTTCCTTACTCATTCCTTTCCAATAGAACGATTGACGTGTGTTGTAGTATGTCTTGAAGAACCCAACTTGCCTAGCTATAGGGGAACTGTTCTTTTAGAGTCTTAATTTTAAATTTGGATGACGGACTTAAATAAATTCTACCTTTATACCACAACATGTCGTATTTCCATTCAAAGTGGGGGTGTTGATTAATATTTTCGATTATTGAACAAGAATCTAGATCCTTGGCATATTCAATCTGAGTTTTATTCAGCGAATTCAAAATTACTATCAATGCGGCGCATGTTGTGACATCTTCGTCTTTTCGAGAGAGAGCATCAACGACTACATTATCCTTCCCCTTTTTATATAAAATTTCCATGTCAAATGCGGAAAGTTTCTCCATCCACTTTTGTTGTTCTATTGTTAAGGTCTTTTGTTATAGTAGGAATTGAAGACTTTTGGGATCTGTATGAATCAAGAATTTTCTTCTAATAGATATTGACACCACTTATTTATTGCATGTATGATGGAAAGCATCTCCTTCTGGTAAGTAGACTTCAAGCTTTCTCTTTTGTTGAGCTTCTGACTCTTGAAAGCTATGGGGTGATTATCTTGCATTAACACTGCTCCAATCCCGAATCCTGAAGCATCGCATTCTACCACAAAGGGTTTAGAGAAGTCTGGGGTTGATTGCATCGAAGTAGTTGACATCACTTCTTTTAATGGCTCAAAACACTCATTTTCCTTATTATCCCATTGAAAGGCATTTTTCTTTAACAAGTTTGTTAGGGGTGCAGCGAATTGCGCATAGCTTTTTATAAACCAACTGTAATATCTTGTTAATCAAATAAACCCTCGTAATTTCGATATGTTTTTTGGCTTTGGCCATTCCATGAATGCCTTAATATTACTGGGGTCTACTCTGACTCCTTCCTTGTATATGATGTGTTTGAGGTATTCAACTTCCTTTTTACCAAACGTGCACTTTGACAGTTTGGCATAAAGTTGATTCTCTTCTAGTAAGGAAAGTACCTCTTCCAAATGCTTGAGATGCCCTTTCCAATTTTTGTTGTAGATAAGGATGTCGTCAGAGAAAACCAGTACAAACTTTTGTAGGTATGGCCGAAAATGCTCATTCATTGTTGCTTGGAAGGTGGTTGGTGCATTGGATAATCCAAATAACATTACTTTGAACTCATAATGTCCTTCATGAGTTCTAAATGCAATTTTCTCAATATCTTCCAACCATACTCGAATCTGATAATAACCTGGTCTTAGATCTAACTTTGAGAAATATTTTGCACCATGGAGCTCATCTAACAATTCATCTATAAATGGAATTGGAAATTTGTTTTTAACGGTTATTTTGTTCGATCCATGGTAGTTTATGCAACGTTTAAAAGACCCATCCTTTTTTCAAACTAGTACTACTGGAGCAGCATATGGGCTTCTACTCTTTATAATAACTCTACATTTTAGCAAGTCTTGAATTAGCCATTCTATCTCTGTTTTATGATGATGAGGATAGCAACATGGTTTGACAGTCATAGGTGTCGCATCTGGTTTGACTTCAACGATATGTTCTATCTTCCTTTCTGGAGGTAATTTCATAGGCAACTCTTGAAATACTGTGTTATATTTCTGGATCAAGGTTGTAACATCAGGTTGTTGGTGAATTCCTTCCGCTGATAACAATTCTAACTGTTGACGTTGTGCGACGAATACATGTGTTCCCTTTTGAATAAGTTTCTTCATTTGTTGCACAAATACGATTTGAGTAGGAGGAGCTTGAAAACCGAACAATTTATATTTCCTTTCAACCCATTTAAACTTTATAAATTTCTTTTGGTGATTTGCAAAATATGTTCCTAATGTTTGTAACCATTGTACTCCCAAGACAACATCTACTCCTCCCAAGGGTACTGTGTGGAAGTTGGAACCATTTCGTAATTGCTTAATTGCAATTTGACCTTATGACATTTCCCTACTCCATCTATTCTGTTCCCATCTGCCACCATAACTCTATATCTGCTGTAGGGTATACAAATAGATTTAGTCTCCTTGCTACATTAACATTTATGAAATTGTGGGTGCTTTTTGTGTCTATTAATACAATGATGTTTTATTTCTTAATATGTCCTTTTAACTTAAGGGTTTGTGGTTGTGCTATTCTTGTGATTGCGGCTAGGGAAATTCTTGGCATAGCCTCTTCTTTTGGCTCTGTGTTTGGAGCATCATTTTCCTTGTTAGTACCTTCGTTTGAGTCACTACTCGAGGAGTTCTCTTCTTGTTTTGCTTCATAATTGTAGAGTTTTTGCGTGTTGCATTTGTGTCGTGGTGAAAATTTGTCCCCACACTTCCAACATTTGCCATCCTTCTTCTTTTCAGAGCTTGAATACTGGTTCCCTTCTTCTCGCAACTAAGGTGGAATATACTTGTTAGATTTGTCTAGAGAATTCTTACTTGATTTTCCCTTCGAGTAATTGCTTGATTTTTCAGAACTGGTATATGATGACTTACTGAATTTATTCTTTTGTTCAATAAGCTTGGTTGCATGTCTAGCTTTTTCAATAGTTTGGTGTTTATATAATTTCAATTCTACACAAATATAACCTTTAAGTCCACATCTATACGTTTTAAGTAGTTGTTCATTAGTAAATCCTCTTTGTCTTGTAGCCAATACTTTCCATTCTTGAGTATATTTGTTTACATGCCCTTTTTTGCTTTAGATGAACAATTTTTTCGTAGACATCATCTTCCTCTTCATTGAAGAAATATTTTTCGCAAGGCATCCAACAAAAGTCTTCCAATGAAAGGGATGGGCATCACATTTGGTAGACCACCATAGGAACTAATCATATGCCTCTGCTTCTAAATTGTTGGAAGCCATCATATATTCTCACATTCATCTACTGGTGGGTTTGATTCAAAAATGGCTTCCATTTTATTAACCCAAACAATAGCGCCTTCATGGTCTTTATTACCGTACTTAGGTAGCTCCTTTTTAATTTGTTGATAGTCATTTTTTGGAATATCTCATGATTTATGGGTCCTACGCTTTCTTGGGATTTGGGAATTTTTGTAGGTTCTTGAGCATTTAAGGGATTACAAAAAATGAAGTCACCCTTTCTATTAACAAATCCATTCTTTCTTCTTGTTCTTTAACCTTACAGGCTGATTCACGCTTGTCTTCATCTCTCAATTTTAAGAAAGGTTTGCCAATGATAATCAAAATCCCTTTTTTCTTGGTTCTGCATTCCTTGCAACATTTTTTCAATGTTGTCTATCTTTTTTATATCACTTGCTAACTCCTCAAGTTTCAATCATCTTCTTTTGTCCTTCTCCAAACTCTATTTGTCTTTTTTCGACATTGTCAAGGCGATGGCGTACTTTATCAAGTTCTTCTCGATATTTATTAACGTCGGCTTCATCATTATTATTCCCCATTTTCGATTTGTTTTTCTTCTTGGTAGAACCCATTTTTTATTTTAATATATAATTAAATAAGTATAATTTTTATAAAACTATATTATTTATTAAGTATATTATAATTATATTTGTTAATCATATAATTATAAACTATATAGTAATTTTCATTATATATTGAAATGTAATAATTGATATAGTTTATATATGTAATGTAAAATGAATGGTACGGGACAAGGGTAAGTGACAATTGGGAAACAGAGTGTTGACCGGTGCGACTGTTCCAATGAAGATTCGATATGGTGGACAACGAACAAAGGATGACGAAGCACAAGGAACATGGTGTCGGGGGTTGTCGAGGCTCTGGAAAACGACGGACAACAAAACAAAGGAAGACGAAGCATAAGGAATAGGGTGTCAGGGGTTGTCAGGGCTTTGGAAAACCGATTATAGCATGTTAGACGCGGCAAGGAACAAGCGTAGGGACAACGGATGAGATTGGTGGAGGAAAACACGTGGTGAGGAACAATGTGTAAGGGGTCGATTGACTGCAGGTAACAACAAAAGGTAGACACAATCAGGAAGAATTCGGTGATGGGGAGAGTGAACAAAATGCAAAATTTGGCTAGAGTGGCAATGAAGAGATGACTGAAGCAGCTTGCCTTCGCAATGGTTGCCTATATAGGCATTGATTGGTCATGTATTTTGATCTTAGAAAACCCTTCTTAATTAATAATTGATAAATAAATAAATAAATAATAATAATTATTATATTATATATTATTAATTAATTTATTATTATTTTATGAATTATTTATTCATAACAACAAAGGTTATCCTTGACACTTTGTTGAGATCACAAGAGGTAAGCCAAAGCAGTTTCCAATCTAATATCCCTCTAGCTATCCAAATGCCAAAATAAATGCACAACTTCAGAGATGGAAAGAACGCACCATACCTCAAAAGATACCACTGTTAGGAGATATCGGTTCACAATCAACTAGATCAATCACCAAAGCGCAGTAATCAAGAGCTAGAACACTTATTATCCTTCTTGTGATTATTGTCTGATAATTTTAATGTTTTAGGGTTTTATTATTAGTGTTCTTGTGTGATTAGCCTGTGTATGATAATGCTTCAGATCTGATGTAATTGACTGTCTATAATAGGTGAAGGTGGAGGAGAATCAAGGCTCCAATGCCTTGCGACCTTACTCCAAAGGATGGTGTATCAAATCTAAAGGCTAAATGACAACACTTAGGCTTCAAACAAGTGATGAAACCTCTCCAAAATTGCAACGTAATCCCTGCAGTCACAAATTCATTAGCTCTAGACTATATGCAACAAGGAACATACCTCCAATTGCTTGCGGCCAAGGCTAGGAAGGCCTTTAGGCCTTGCGGGTAGGGCTAGAAAGGTAATTTGGTGGACCAACGAGCTCCCAAAACCAAAATAAAATTTAAAATCCTTGCCCAAGAGGATGCTAGGTTTGCAATCAACCACAAATAGTCTTTAAACCAATATGATGGATTTCATAAACCTTCCAATGGATCAGAACTTTGTAACAACAATTTCTCAATGTAAACCAATATCAAACTCTTGCAAAACAACTCGATTAGGCTTGCAAAACAAGGAGATTAGTATAGAGATCAAATGTAATAAGTTTGTGATGCCTCCAACGCTTGTAGCTAGGCTAAATAGGCCTAATAATCCTGCGACCAAGACTAACTAGCCTCAAAACCCCTGCGACTATGCTAATAAAGCTTATAGTCAGAACTTTCGACCCTCAAATTTTTTTCAATAAGCTTGCAATGCAAACAAGTAAGATTCGATGCCAAAATTTGGTAAAAATAAACACAAAAATTTATTTGCAATTTTTTAAAATGATAAACCCTTGCGAAAACCCTGATTTGCAATGAAAATAACCCTTGTGGGGTTTGCGGCCTCCAAAAAAAGATAGAGCGTTGAGGAAAGGAGACTTGGTTAGGTATGGTGGATCTAGGCCTTGAGAGGCTAGATCAAGAGCCAAACCTTTTGCAACCCTCTCCAATCAGCTAGACTGCTCCTCCAAAGTGTAACGCTATCCAAACCCTAGCCGTATAGGTTAGGTGAGGGCTAGTACTCCAATAAATTTCAAATTTTCGTTTGATGTTGGAGTGAAATCACCCGCAAAAGGCAATAGACCCTAGCCATCCTACTAGACCTACAAGAATGAAAAATAAAAACCCCAATTGCGTATATGTACAATGGAAAAGTTAGATACAAGGGTTAGGAACAATAGACAAATTATCTACAATATTCACAATAAATTTATTGCTCTTATTAGCAAACCTATCTTTATTGCACAATTAAATTGGGGATAAATGAGTAAAGTGAGATTTTATATTAATGCCATGTGCAAGATCTCTACAAAACAATCAATAGAGTCCAGGGAGTTTAACACAACAGGCTCTTGAGCTTCTTGTCTTGGGAGTTGGCTGGTCCAACCATAGACTTCTTCTCATGCCCAAGATCTGAATACCATAGAATCTCTACACAATTGAGATGGAGTTATTAGATCAAAGGGGCTAGATACACATTAAAGCCTTCAAAATCTAGTGATACTTGCTAGACTAATCAAGTTAGAATGTTTTTCTAAACCGAGTAACTAATGCAAGAAACCTGTGCAAATAGTTAATCCAACCACTAGCTAATGAAATAATACTTGTGATATATTATTCAATAGAGCATTAAGAACATGATCCATAAAACATTACCACAAGAAATAGAAGAGGAAAACCATCACAAATAAATTCCCAAAGACTTTTGATTTTTTATTCCAAAAGATAGATTACATCCAACAGAGCTTGCTCAAGATTTTCTAATGAGTACCACATACAATGAGAAGCATACTAGCTTCCTTATATACAAAATGAGAGTGTCAAACCCCTCCAAGTGGAAATAATGGCTAGTTTTCTCGATCCATGGTTTAATTCCCGTCAAATTAATTTGATCCCTTGATAACTGGTGTATAGATCTCCAAAAGAATTTGATTTCCTTGATTGTTGGATTGGATGGACCAATTTTTTGACTTCTGGGTGGTTTTGGACCACTGAAGAATCATAAAATAATAGAATTATCATAATTATCGCATTCAAACAACCACCTTGACCCAAAAATTCGATTTCCTTGAGAAAATATTCTTTTTGGCGCAATGAATTTTTGGTCTCGAATTTTCTGCCTTGGAAATGAGTCCTTTCTAATTTTTGACTTTGAAAAAGGACCTCAATAATTTATTGATAATTTTTCCACTTGGAGAGAATTTAATTTTTTTTCTCATTTAATTTTTGATTAATTTTCTTTTATTTTTGCCAGAAAAATAAATTAAAAGAGTCTTGAGGATATTAGACATATTTTCCACCCTCAAAGTGGGTCTAAAATATATTTTGGCGATGATGTCTAATTATGAGTAATCATCCACCAAAGATATTCCTAGACAACACTTTTTACATCAGAAATATTACATAGATATCCCATTAGAAGGGGAATTTTACAAATAATACATGACCTTTAGACTCGACCAAACTTAGTGACACAAGATAAATGATCTAGTATGATAAAAATACATAGACTCAATATTACTAGGACTCATCTAAGACCTTACCATTGAGTCCCACTCTAGCTTTGGGGAATGTGTGGGAGAAAAACTCTACCAATTATTTGGGTTTGGAAATGCGAATAATTAGTAGTGGGTAAAAAACTACCTAGAGTGAAACTCTTTGCTAAAAATCAGAGGCTTACCTATATGTTTTTACATGGCTTCATAGTCATAATAAAATCATTTTTACAATGAAGGACCACAAGGCTGCAGAATTTGGGATTACAATGATAGATTGGAAGGTATATGATGATGATGACTTTGAAAATTTTTATTTGCTGACATGTACTTTGCATCTTTGGGTAGTTGACACGTGGTCAACACGCCGAAGACAACATTTCGATGCCACTATGGACATTTTGAGTTTTTGGTCATGCCATTTGGTCTAAACAATGCTCCTGCTACATTCCAATCTTGCATGAACAATATCTTTGACAAGCAGTTGAGGAAATTCTTACTAGTACTTTTTGACAACCTTCCCATATACAACAAGACATGGGAAGATCATTTGGGGCATTTGCATGAGACTTTGATCATAGTGCAAGAACAATCACTCTATGCCAAGACATCAAAATGCGAGTTTGGAATGACATAATTTTTTTATTTGGGACATATAAATAGTGCGATAGGAGTGTGGGTTCATCAAGAGAAGATTCAGGCAATATTGGATTGGCCTACACCCACGAATTTGACTGAGTTACAGGGATTTTTCTGGATTTGTAGCTATTATCAATGATTCGTCAAAAGGTTCTCTTAATTAAGCACACTGTTAACAAATTTGACAAAGAAAGGAGCATTCAGGTGGACGGAAAGGGAGCATTCTAGTCAACCCTTTGTATTAGAATGTGATGCATTAGGAGAAGGAATAGGGGCTATATTAATGCAAGGGGGTCACCCCATTGCATTTGAAAGTCAGAAGCTCTACGATCCAGAGAGATTTTATTCCATATATGATAAGGAGATGCTGACTATTATGCACACTTTGGCAAAATTCATGCAATATTTGGTGGGAAACAGGTTCATAATTAGGACAAACCACAATAGCTTGCGTCATTTCTTGGAAAAAAAATGACCGGAACGAATAACAATAGAAGTGGGTGAGTAAGGTCCAAGCTTATGATTTTGATTTTGAGTATGTGAAGGGAAAAAAGGATATTGTGGTTGATGCACTTTCCAAAAAACTAGCAACATGTTCCCTCATGGAGCTTACAGAGGATTGGAAGGCTCACCTTTTGGTAGAATACTCCAAGAACAAATTTTCCTATGCTTTGACAGACAAACTCATTCAAGATGACCGGTACCAGATAGTGTTGGAATTTCTAAGTCTGACACGTTAGAAACCCTTCATGCACTTTACTGATTTATTCCTACCTACTTGTTTTGTTAATTAACAAGTTATCTACCATGTAACTACTGGAAATAAATACAAGTACATGCTCAACACATTACAGATCATCAACTAAAGGAAATAAAAACAAGCACACAAGTGACACCGTTGTTTTTGGACTAATGTCCCCGGAAAAACCCAATGCGGGAAAATTGGTGCAACTATTTGAGGGTTTGATTTATTAAGCAGTTTCAGAATACAACTTGGGTGCCAAATTCGGCTCACTCAATAGAGAAAAATCTCGGTAGTAGTACCTCTCTACTCGGACACAGATATTTCGGCTGAAACCCCGGATAAACACTTCGGCAGCTCCACAGCTCCAATCTGCCCCACGAAACCCCAACGTCAGCCTCTCTTTGGCCCAGGGTTAGCTCAGCGTCACTCTAGCTTGGCCTGCTTTAGCCTCTGGAGGCACTGCGTCAACCCTCTGGCCCTCTGCGTCACCCATGCTGGCTCTCTGAGGCACTGTGCAGCTCCTGGCTGGCTCTGCGTGAGCCCTGGCTAGCTTTGCGTGAACCCTTAGCTGCTTCTGCGTTCCCTCTCTTCGGCTACTGCCCTGATCCTTCCGATGCTATCGTTGCCTCTCTGCTTCTGTATTCACTGCCCCTCAGCTGCAACTCTGATCACTCTCTCAACTTTCTCAGCAAACCCAGCCTTAGAAAGTCGAAATCTTGATCTCTTAGTGTGTTCTCCAAGTGACCCCTAAGCCTCCTCTTATACTTTTCTCGTTGACACATCAACGTTCGAGATTAAGTCCCTAATCAACGGCTAAGATTAGATCTAGCTTGATCCATGACTTTTGGACCATTCTAACACAGTTTTATATTAATTCACATTAATATTTTATTTTCCCTAAGTTTAAACTTAGGGACTCCATTAAAAATATTAATTATTTTAATATCTCCCAAATTGTTTAGAATTTGCCCAAACCCTTTCTAGGTATTGGAGATCTCATGTGCCTTAGCCTCTCCACCAATTTTTGTGGCAGAGCACATTCGATGCTACCCCAAATCAATACTCCCTCTTAGTGAGGACTGTACTCTAGTAATACTCCTCATTGAGTATCACTCTGATCTTCCGACACCAGTCCCTGTGCTGATGCTAGGCCTGCTGCCCAACATCCTCTGCACTGCTGCATCCTGTACTGTTACCCATGGCCCTGCCACTGCCACTGCTGCATCCGTACTGCAACTCCCTCTACATTCGTGCTGTTGCCCATGGCCCTGCCACTGCTACTGCTGCATCTGCATTGCAACCCCTCTCATCATGCTGCCCATAGCACTACCACTGCTAACTGCTGCACTGCAACGCAGTTACTGAGAAGTAAGTAACTGATCTCCCAACTTTGACATCTCCGTCAGGCTAGAAATACTCCTGATGCTGAAGCTCCCTCTGTCACTGACAAGTGCTCCCTCTCTGACCTTTGTGCTGCTGCAACAACTCCATGCATCTTGCACTATTGCACACCTCTCTGTGCCATCCTGCACTGGTGCAACACTCTCATGCCTCTCGCACTGTTGCAACCTGCTAGCCTCGCGCTGTCCTGGGAATTTTGCACTGTATTTCCCTCTGTCGCTCCATCCGCATTTGTCTCTACTGACATCTGCCAGTCCAGCTACTCCTCTTCGGGGCTCCCGTAGCAAGGTATAATCCAAGAGGTTGGGTACCTCGAGGATCCTGCCCCTCATCACCTGTAGTCTGTCTGAATACAGCTCGATGTCTCCCCACTTCTGCTCAAGTGGCATGTGTGCTCTCATGGCATAGTCATCGTCTGTCTCCACTTCCTTATCAGCCCTTGATGGCGCCGCCTTGGTCTCAGAGGCCTCTCCCTTACTCTTCTTCCTTGGACACTGGGTCGCATAATGACCCAACTCCCCACAGTGGAAGCATTTGACTTTGGAGAGGTCCTTCTTTTTCTGTTTCTCTTGCTTTCCCTCAGATGCTAGGGCAGCAGCATCCTCCTCCTCCTCCTTGATTCTGATCCCCTTGCCACTGCTTCCCACCTTGCTCAGCCTTCTGAGCTCTTCTTGGCGAAGAGCAGCCCACATTTCCTCCCAATCTAGAAGGGTCGCCTTGTCCAGTGTGCTTTGGACAAACACCTCCCAGTCTTCTGAGACTGCGTTTAGGGCTGTTCTCACCATCAATTCTGGATCTGGCATTGCCCCTATGGAAGTCAACTGATCCCAGATCTCCTTCAATCAACTGAGGAATGGGTCGATCTGTTCTCCCTTCTGCATCTAGTATGATCACAACTGATTTTCTAGTAGCATCTTCCTCTGCACGAAATTATGCTGATACAACTTGGTCAGGGCCTCCCACATCTCCTGTGCCGTGTTCTTCTCGACAATATGTGGTACTTTATGATCCTTAACGTCGTCAAGGATGATACTCTTAGCCCTCGCCATTGCATCCTCGTACTTGTTGTTATCAGTTGGGTCAACTGGGATAGCTATCATCCTCAAGGCGAAGTGCTTGACACGATTCCTGTCTAGTACGGATAAGATTCTATCCTTCTAGACAACTAAGTTTGAGGCTCTGTCCAACCTATCATGGTCTCTTACTCTGTGTAGTGCCATTTCGCTGCTCCTCTACTTCCCTCCTGGAAGCTCTCGGTTTGACTCCCTTTGAGCCTCGACTTCCTTCCTGGAAACCCTTTTGCCAATGTCGAGATGCCCTCACTCTGATCGTTTGTGCAACTGCACCAATGATCTGGATTTCTTGGTTAGAAACCCTCGATAGCAACTCCCTCCTCCTTGGTCTTGCCCTGTTAGGTATTGTTTTGACTATAGTACCCCACCAGCTCCACTCTGTAACGTACCCCCAACCTCCTAAACTCCAGCAACTTGAAGGTTAGAGCTCCTAGGCTCTATGCAATCCTGACACCAGCAAATCAGTTTCCCCAGCCCACTGCGTCAGCACTCCTTGCCTCTACGTGGCTCTGCGTGACCCTGCCTTTGCCTCCCTTAGCCTTTGTGTTTCCTCTTCCTGGCTCAATCTTGATGACGCAGGCACTGTGTCACCCCTTCCTTGCTGCTACTTTGCTAGGAACAACTTCTGTCACTCGGGACAACTGTTTTCTACTGTTGCTGCTCTTGCCAGACTGATTTCCTCAGTTTTACTGTGATTTGCAACCACGCTCCGATACCATGTTGGAATTTCTAAGTCTGACACGTTAGAAACCCTTCATGCACTTTACTGATTTATTCCTACTTACTTGTTCTGTTAGTTAACAAGTTATTTACCATGTAAATATTGGAAATAAATACAAGTTCATGCTCAACACATTACTAATCATCAACTGAAGGAAATAGATATTAGAAACAAGCACACAAGTGACACCGTTGTTTTTGGACTAATGTCCTCATAAAAACCCAATGCGGGAAAACCGGTGCAACTATCTGAGAGTTTGATTTATTAAGCAATTTCAGAATACAATCTGGGTGCCAAATCCGGCTCACCCAACAGAGAAAAATCTCGGTAATAGTACCTCTCAACTCGGAAGCAGATATTCCGGCTGAAACCCCGGATAAACACTCCGGTAGCTCCACAGCTCCAATTTGCCCCACGAAACCCCAATGTCAGCCTCTAGGGACTGCGCCAGCCTCTCTCTGGCCCAACGTTAGCTCAACAACTCTCTGGCTTGGCCTGCGTCAGCCTCTAGAGGCATTGCATCAGCCCTCTGGCCCTCTGCATCACCCACGCTGGCCCTCTGAGGCACTACGCAGCTCCTAGCTGCCTTTGCGTGAGCCCTGGCTAGATCTGCGTGAACCCTTGGCTGCTTCTGCGTCCCTCTCTTTGGCTACTGCGATGATCCTCCCGGTGCTATATCTGCCTTTCTGCTTTTGCATTCACTGCCCCTCAGCTGCAACTCTAATCACTCTCTCAACTTTCTCAGCAAACCCAGCCCCAGAGAGGCGAAATCTTGACCTCTTGGTGTGTTCTCCAAGTGACCCTCAAGCCTCTTCTTATACTTTTCTTGTTGACACATCAACGGCCGAAATTAAGTCCCTAATCAACGACTAAGATTAGGTCTGACTTGATCCATGACTTTTGGACCATTCTAACACAATTTTATATTAATTCACATTAATATTTTATTTTCCCTAAGTTTAGACTTATGGACTCCATTAAAAATATTAATTATATTAATATCTCCGAAATTGTTTAGAATCTACCCAAACCCTTTCTGGGTATTGGAGATCTCATGCGCCTTAGCCTCTCCATCAAGTTTCGTGGCTAGAGCACATCCGATGCTACCCCAAATCAATAGATAGTCAATAATATTATTTACTACAAAGACAAGATATAGCTGGTGCTTGAATCCACGCTCAAGAAGAAGATTTTGAAGGCTACACATGACACTCCATTAGTAGGGCACTAGGGTTTTTCAAAACTTACTAATAGATTAGGGAGCGATTTCCATGGAGAGGTCTCAAGGACGATGTATTAAAATACATGAAGGAGAGTGTGATATGTCAGCGAAATTAGGTCGAGCATACACATCCCGCAGGTCTACTCCAACCTTTACTAATTCCAGAGCAATAACGGGAAAGCATCTAAATGGACTTCATCAGAGGCTTACCCAAAGCATAAGGAAAAGATTGCATCTATATAGTGGTTGACAAATTGACAAAATTTGCACATTTTTTTGCGATTCCAACTAACTATTCAACCAAACAGGTAGCGAAACTATTCTTCAAAGAAGTTTTTAGACTACATGGACTACCTAAAAGTATAGTCAGCAATCAGGATAGTAGATTTATGGGTGCATTTTAGCAGGGGCTCTTCAGATTAGTGGGAACAAAATTTACCCATAGCACTAGCTAGTAGCTACCACTTGTAGACAGAAGGTCAGACATAGATAGTGAATAAGTGGATTGAAGGATACTTACGTAACTAGCGACTGGCTAGCAAAAACATGGATTAAATGGTTATATCTCGGAGAGCATTGTTACAACCCCACCTATCATCTATCTATTGGGAGGACACCTTTTAGAGCATTGTATGGTTATGATGCACCCTCTTTTATCGACATGGTCCTTAGGGATAACATGGCTCTCTTGGTGAAGGATTGAATACACGAAAGCCGTGACATTTTCAACACTCAAAAGAAAACATGCAATCTGCCCAAAACAGGCAAAATATGTACGCAGATCAGCACTGAACATAACGTAGTTTTGAGGTAGGAGACCTCGTTTTCTTAAGGTTGCAGCATTATAAACAATCTACACTCAAGAAAAGCGGTGCAACAAAGCAAAAACCAATATTTTATGGACCTTACAAAGTTCTCTGAAGGATTGGGCAAGTGGCGTATGAGTTAGAACTACCAAAGACAACATAATTCATAACGTCTTCCATATATCATGTCTGAAGAAGGCTGTCCGACAGCAGGTCACCACCTCTATCAAATTGCCACCATTGGACGAAGGACAACTAGAG
This sequence comes from Pinus taeda, assembly GCA_000404065.3. Taxonomy (NCBI): domain Eukaryota; kingdom Viridiplantae; phylum Streptophyta; class Pinopsida; order Pinales; family Pinaceae; genus Pinus; species Pinus taeda. The sequence continues at coordinate 214,321 of APFE030968309.1, read as the reverse complement.
TTGATCCCAAAGGTAATCATGGTAGTACAAGAAAGGAAACTAAGGGGATGAGTAATTTAAGAATATAGTATTAGATGGAAGAATCTACCAGAAGAAGACGCCACATGGGAAGGAGAATGAGTTTTACAGCACCCAAATCTGCGATTGCTTGAGGGAAAGCAATTTTGGGAAGGGGGGACTATAATGTCTTCTCCGAATTGACGAGCTAATGGGGGACATAATAGCCTATCCAACCCTGTAGGTTATAGTCTTGATAAAGGGGTAAAAGTAAATTTTTCCATTGTTGGGGCAACATTGTGCAAAAGTTGGGTCGGCTGGGGCAAAAAACTAAAATTGGGGTTGCATCCACAACCCTTCACATTTTGGAGCCCGTGGAGAAATCCATAAATAGAGGAGAGTTGAGATCAAAATGAATCAGCATCAATTGTGGATCAAAACATCTGTTTTCTTGAGCTGTAACTTTGAGGGTTTTAAGACCCCTTCTTTTCTACTAATTTCGATGGTGAAAGATTCCACCTTAGTTAGTAAATTTATTTTTATCTTCTTTATTCTGTTTTGGCAAAACAAAGAAAACATCTATCTGAAGGAAATGAATTATGTGGTGGAATTTTGAGACGAAGGTGAGATCAAAGTCATCTGAGGTTAGTGGTATGCTTGTGGAGCAAACCAAAATCTCTCTAAAGCAAGAAATATAGTTTCCTGAAATAGCCGAGGTTCCTGTAGCTAGCAGAATAAAGTTTTGGAGGCACCTGGAAATCATCCGTGATAGACAAACAAAATCCTCTGTGGCTGACCTTGTGCGAAAATTCCTTTTGAGACACATTTGTACCATCCTCCTGAAGTAGTTGAAGGTTTTGAGCATAACATAAGTCTTTTCTGTAGAAGTTGAATTTCTCCGAGCTCTGTTTTTGTTGGACTAATTAGAGACTATGGCAGATCGAAACCTCCATAGGATAATACAGGCCTTGTGGTAGGTTTCAGAGGAGCTTCCTAAGGCAACTAGAAGGTGGAATCAACAGATCTCGAAACTCGACATTGAACCTCCTGTAGCTAATTTGCCCTGAGGGTACTCCATCAAGTTTTTTGATCAGAATTTAGTAAGATAATACGAGCTGTGCACTACTTTAGTTTGCGGATTTGTGCGGACAGTTTAGGTCATTGGTAGTAGGTGTATAATTGTTCAATTGGATTGCATTCTGTTGAATTTGGAACTCGTCGGATTTCAATATATTTGGATGGACTATTGCACTCTATGTGTAAATGAACAGTGACATTGTTGTTGAGTGAATAGTGATATTGTGTTAGTATAGTTGTCATTGATGTCAATACACTGAAGAAGACGAACATTAAGGAAATGAAGCGGGCAGGGATATGATGATGATATGATTAAGAAGGAAATCAGTAAAGAAACCAAAACCATGAAGAAGCCCAAAAGCATTCTGCCATGCCTCCGGTTCTGCACTATTGAATGATCATTCACATGAAATAATATTTTTCTCTATCTTAGAAAAGGAATTCCATCATGAGACTTGGACCATCTGAGAGGGCATAATTTTACCTTTCTAATGAGCTATTATGTGTCCCGAAATTCCATAACAAGAGAGAACAAGAATTGACAAATTAAAATTAAACTCTGCTCATTAAGCCGACCTCACTAACCTATACGTGTAGGTTTGTCTCAAGAGACATGTCTGTTCAGAACTATGGGCAGAATAAGCCTATTAATATAGGCTCAGACCTCCTCCAAATATCATCGATTTGAAGTGCAGAAGAACAAGAGATAGATTGAGGATCTGTTCACATCTCGTGAACAATTAGAAAACAAAGGAATTAAAGGAACAACACCTTCTCGGATAGCGTAAAGAGGGCAGTGTCTGGTTATAGTGACAACAACATTGTTGAGGACTGCACAGAACCTCGGATTTCGTCTCTCTGCCTCCACGGACTGCACAGAAGCTCATCCCTCTGCCTCCACAGAGCTTAGACTTCACTCTCTGTCACTTTCGGACCTTCTGAAGAGTATTAGCACCTCAGAAGGATCTGTGGTAAGGATCTGTCTTGGAGCACCTCGGATAGCTTTACACTAGAACATAACAGCTTGTTGGAGCACCTCGAATAGCTTCATAGGAGCACCTCAGATAGCTTTATAGGAGCAGTGCCTCGCATTTTTCGGACTGTGATACTTCGATCAGCATTGGTGACAGGTCTCTTGGATTTGGTGACAGGTACAGTCCTACCTCTCTTGGACTAGTGCAGAACGAAGACTGTATAAGTGACTGAACCTCACATTGTCTTCTGTCCGCCTAAAACTCTCAAACTGTTCATACCACCTGAAATTCTTAGACTGTTCCCTTGGACTGTATAATCTGTGCCTTGGACTGCAAATTTACCTGGGAGAAATTTGGTTTATGCTGGACAGTGATACTTTCTCTTCTTGGTGTGAAGACTACTGATATAATTGAAGACATGAAGTGATATTGGAAATGGTTGAACAATGAAGATAGTGAGAATTTCATTAATGACAGTCAAGTTGAACAGTGAAGACCGTAAAGCATTTTAAGTAAGTTATATTTACATTCTCTATTAAAAAGAACAGGATTGGTGTCCTTGGAGTTGGTGCTCCTAAACTCAAGGTTGGTGCCTTGGATAGATAGGGTCGAAGCCCTAGAGGTCGGAGCCTCATCAAAACCAAGTTGGAGCTTGGGAACATATTTATATTGTTTACAATTCCTTTTTGGTTGATTGATAATACAATTATTATACATTGATTTGATTTAAATTGTGAAGAATCTAATTGGTAAAATAACAATTGAAAAGAAATACTGATTCACCCCCCTCTCAGTATTTCCAACAATTGGCATCAGAACCAACTTCTTCATAATCAGCCTTACAGCTGGAAGAAGGATTCTTAGTCACAATGGAAAATCAAGAAGTAGGAAGACTTCCTTTGTTTGATGGCACAAATTTTGGTTTTGGGAAAAAAAGGAATGTCCTACTACTTAATGTCCCTTGGACCTGAAGTTTGGAATTCGGTTTGAATGGGTACACTGCTCCTTCCACTCTTTCAACTAACCAAGACAAAATGAAAGCTTACATTGCAAATGCCAAAGCCTTAAATTCCATCACTAGTGGAATCATTGATTCTGAATTTATTTACAAAAGCCATGAATTGTGACTCAGCCAAAGAAGTATGGGATAAGCTTGTTAGCTTATACGACGGGGACTCCAAAGTTAAGAAGGTAAAGCTTCAAACACATAGAAGGCAATTCGAAAGTCTGGAAATGGATGATGAAGAAGATATTGCATCATACTTTCTCCGAGTAGTTGAAGTGGTCAACTCTCTTAAAGGATTGGAAGAAAATATTGAAGAAAACATTGTTGCTCAAAAGGTCTTAAGATCTCTCCCTGACAAATTTGACTCCAAAGTAAGTGCTATTGAAGAAATGAAGGACCTAGATACTCTCAAGATGGATGAACTTCATGGAATCCTCATTGCCTATGAGATGAGAAAAGGAATCCCAAGTTCCAAAGATGCAGCATTCAAGGCCTCAAAATCAAAAAATGGGAAAGGATGGAATACCAGCAGTGATGACTTCGATGTTGAATCCGAATTGGCGCAATTTGTACGAAGACTAAAGAAATGATCCAAGCTAAAAGGTAAGTACCCTTGTATTTGTTTCAAATGTGGAAGAATAGGTCATTATGTTGCAAAATGTCCTCATAAGCATGATAGTGATGATGAGGAGGATTCTAAAAGGATGGTATACAAAAAGAAAGGGTTTAATAAGAAGAATTTCTTCTCTAAGCAAGATGAGTATGATGAAGATGAATTTGTAGTCATAAAAAAGAAATCAACTAATAGTTTCCCTCATCACAAAGGAGGTAATGACGAATCAGATGAAGAAAATGACTATGCTGGAAGCCAAGAAGTATTATTCATGGCATTCACAAATGATGATGATTTAGGACTAGAAGGAAATGTAGATGAATTGCTAATAAGTGCCATTGAAGAAAATGAGAAATTATGAAATAAAATCATCTATCTCAAGGTAGAAAAGGAGGAAGCAAAAATAAGGGAAGACCTCTTGAAAAATAAGCTAAAAGAAAAGGACAAAATTTGTGAAAATCATGAAGCTGAAATAATATCTTTGAGGAAGGAATTGGAGCAAGTAAAAAAGAGTTGGGAAAGCTCTCAAACACTTGAAAATATCCTTAATGCTCAAAAACCTCAATATGACAAATCTGGGATTGTTTTTAAAGGAGAATCATCAAGTACTAAGGATAATGCAAGAAGCTATGCCAACATACTTTCCAGCAATCCAAAAGAAGAAAAATCATCTCACCAATGGCCCATCTCAAATCCAAAGAATGAAGAAAGAGTAACTCCAAGGAAGAATGTTGATTCAAATCATGGCTATAACAATTGGTACCAAGCTATCCTTTTTGGGCATTGCTATTATTGTAAAAATTTTGGTCATCAAGCTAAACATTGCATGGCTCGTAAGAATGAAGCACCAAGATTGAATGATCAAACAAACAAACAATGTGGTCTCAAAGGGCAAGGACAAATCAAGACCTACAACTCTTTTAATCCTTTGGCCAAATTTGATCCAATTTGCTCATTACGTAATGATAATGGACATAATGAACAAAATTGCCCCCTCAAAAGAAGAGAAGTAAAAGATAAGAATCCTAATACAGATAAATGTTGCCTAGCTCTATGTGCTCATAATGATGAAAATCATTGGTTTGTGGATAGTGGGTGCTCCAGACATATGACATGTGACAAAAGGAAGTTTGTCTCATTGAACAAAAAGAAAGGAAATGTATCCTTTGGAAGTGGATATGCCAAAATCGCTGGAAAAGGAACCGTTACCCTTATTAATGGAAAAGGAAAGGCTCAAAATGCTTTGCTGGTAGACGGGCTCAAACACAATCTCTTGAGTGTTAGCCAAATCTGTGATCAAGGACATAATGTTGTGTTTAGTACTAAAGATTGTGAAATAAGGAACTCTTCCTCAGGAGAACTTGTGGCGAAATGAGTTAGAACATCAGATAACGTCTACATCCTGAACAAAATTCAAGAAGATAAATGTTATCTAAGTCAAACAGATGAAAGCTGGTTGTGGCACAAGCCACTGGGGCATACAAGTTTTGATAACTTGATCAATATTAGCAAAATTAATGCAATAAGGGACATTCCAAAGATGTTCAAACTAGATCAAGCTGTATGTGCCCATGTCAACATGGCAAGCAAACTAGAACCAACCACAAGACTAAGGAGTTCTCAACATCAAAACCTCTGGAGATCATTCATGCAGATTTATTTAGGCCAACTAGAACTCCAACACTCCAAGGAGAAAGGTACTTTGCTTTATTTGTTGATGACTATACTAGAATGATGTGGGTATATTTCATAAAATATAAATCTGAAGCATTTGAATGTTTTAAGAATCTTAAAGCTCTTGTAGAAAATGAAAAGGATTCTAAGATTAAATGTCTTAGAACGGATAGAGGGGGAGAATTCACATCAAAAGAATTTGATGAATTCTGTAAAGTACATGGAATCGAAAGAGAACTCTCTACTGTTAGAACACCCAAGAAAAATGGGGTATTTGAAAGAAGAAACTGAACTGTTCAAGAAATGGCAAGAACAATGTTACTAGCAGCTGACTTGCAACCAAATTTTTGGAGGGAAGCAATCAGGACAACAGTTTATACCTTGAATCGAACTCAACTAAGACCAAATAATGAGAAGACTCCTTATGAATTATGGAAAGGAAGACTTGCTTCAGTAAAATACTTCAGGATTTTTGGAAGCAAATGCTTCATAAAGATCAATGATGACTTACTAGGAAAATTTGATTCTTGGGTTGACGAAGGAATATTTCTCAGATATTATACTAGGAGCAAAGCTTACAAGTGCTACAATAAACGACTACGGAAAATAGTGGAAAGCATTGATGTGAAGATTGATGAAGCCTTTCCAAAAAAGGAAATTGAAGATCATGAAGTTGACCTCCTCATTGAAAAAAGTGAAGAACTTGAAAAAGAGGAAAAAGATAAAGAAAAACAAAAGGAAAAATAACCATCTCAAACTTCTTCAAAAGTGAAATTCCTCCAAAAACATCACCCGGAAGAGCAAATTATTGGCAATGTAGATGAGGGGATACAAACCCGAAGAAGGATGACAAGTACACCAAGGAAAAATGATGTTTCTCTCCTATCTATGATAGAACCAGAAACTTTTACTCAAGCAAGTAAGGATCCTCATTGGGTGGAAGCCATGGAAGAAGAAATGTCTCAAATCGAGAAGACTGAGACATGGGAGTTGGTACCTCGTCCGAAGGATAAAAATATAATTGGAACCAAGTGGGTGTTCAAAAACAAAATGAATGAAGATGGACAAATCATCAGAAATAAGACAAGGCTTGTTTGTAAAGGTTATTCACAAATTGAAGGAATCGACTTTGAAGAAACCTTTGTATCAGTAGCTCATATGGAAGCTATAAGGATGTTCTTGGCATTTGCTTGCTCAAAAGGATTCAAAGTCTATCAAATGGACGTAAAATCAACATTTCTGAATGGGGAACTCAAGGAAGAAGTCTACATGGAGCAACCAAAAGGGTTTGATCTAGCAGAAGGAAAAGACTTTTGTTCGTAAGTTGAAAAAGGCATTATATGGGTTGAAACAAGCCCCTAGAGCTTCGTATGCATGATTGAATCATTGTCTATGACAACAAGGCTTCAAAAAGGGGGTGGCAGGAAGTAATCTCTATATGAAAATGGACGAGGATAAGTTACTAGTCACTCTTGTCTATGTTGATGATATGATTTTTGCTAGCAATAATGATGAGATGAGCCATGAGTTTGCTCAAAGTATGTCAAAAGAGTTCGAAATGTCGATGATTGGTGAGTTATCTTACTTCCTTGGACTACAAGTATCTCAAACCACAACAAGCATGTTCATATCTCAAGCAAAATATCTTGAAGACATGTTTAAAAGAAATGGGATGGAAGACTGTGCACCTATGAGCACACCAATGACCACAAACTACAAATTGAGCAAAGATGATGAATCCCCCTCGGTAGATGCAACTCTTTACAGGTCAATAATTGGAGCTTTCCTATACTTAACTGCTACAAGACCCGACATATGCAAGCAGTAGGAATGGTAGGAAGATTACAATTAGCTCCTAAGCAATCCCATTTGTTGGCTGTAAAAAGAATTCTCAGATACTTGAAGGGAACTCCTGATTTTGGTCTTTGGTACCCTAAGAGCTCAACTCTTACTGTGACTGCATACACTGATGCTGATTGGGCCAGAAGTGTCGATGATCGAAAATGTACTAGTGGAAATGCATTCTCCCTGGAAGATTGTCTAGTATCTTGGCTCAACAAAAGAAATCATCCATATCACTATTTACAGCTGAAGCCGAGTATATAGCTGCTGCAGATTGTTGTACTCAAATATTATGGATGAAGGAAGCTCTGAAGGATGTCAACATAGATACCGACCAACCAATCACCATCTATTGTGATAACACAAGTGCTATCAGTCTCAACAAAAATCCAGTGATGCACTCAAAGACCAAACATATACCAAGCAAGCATCATTTCCTTCGTGAACAAGTCGCTGAACAAAACATAAAGTTGGAATATATCAATACTAAGGAGCAGATTGTTGATATTTTCACAAAACCTCTTCCTCGAGAAGCATTTGAACATCGTCGCCAAAAAATGGGGGTTATTGCTCTAGCATCACACTAAGATGATTCATAAAGATGCTTCATGATAGGGGGAGTAGTTCGACAGGGGAAGTTCTTGTGCACCCTTTTGCCATTGATGTCAAAGGGGGAGAGAAGAAAAATATTGCCATCCAATGACAAAGGGGGAGATTGTCAGTATAGTTGTCATTGATGTCAATATATTGAAGAAGACAAGGACATCAAGGAAATGAAGCAGGCAGGGATATGATGATGATATGATTAAGAAGGCAATCAATGAAGAAACCAAAACCATGAAGAAGCCCATAAACATTCTGCCATGCCTTTGGTTCTGCACTGTTGAATGATCAGTCACATGAAATAATATTTTTCTCTATCTTAGAAAAGGAATTTTATCATGAGACCTGGACCATCTGAAATGGCATAATTTTACCTTTCTAATGAGCTATTATGTGTCCCGAAATTCAAATAACAAGAGAGAACGAGAATTTACAAATTAAAATTAAACTCTGTTCATTAATACATGTAGGCTTGTCTCAAGAGACATGTCTGTTCAGAACTATGGGCAGAATAAGCCTATTAATATAGGCTTGGACCTCCTCCAAATATTATCGATTTGAAGTGCCGAAGAACAAGAGATAGATCGAGGATCTGTTCACATCTCGTGAACAATTAGAAAACAAAGGAATTAAAGGAACAACACCTTCTCGGATAGCGTGAAGAGGACAATGTCTGGTTATAGTGACAACAACATTGTTGAGGACTACACAGAACCTCGGATTTCGTCTCTCTGCCTCCACGGACTGCACAAAAGCTCATCCCTCTGCCTCCACAGAGCTCAGAATTCACTCTCTGTCACTTTCGAACCTTCTGAAGAGTATTAGCACCTCGGAAGGATTTGCGGTAAGGATCTGCCTTGGAGCACCTCGGATAGCTTTACACTAGAACATAACAACTTGCTGGAGCACCTCAGATAACTTTATATGAGCAATACCTCACATTTTTCGGACTGTGATACTTCAATCAGCATTGGTGATAGGTCTCTCGGATTAGGTGATGGGTATAGTGCTACCTCTCTTGGACTGGTGCATAACTAAGACTGTATAAGTGACTGAACCTCCCATTGTCTTCTGTCCACCTAAAACTCTCAAACTGTTCATACCACCTGAAATTCTCGGACTGTTCCCTCAGACTGTATAATCTGTGCCTTGGACTGCAAATTTACATTGGAGAAATTTGGTTTATGTTGGACAGTGATACTTTCTCTTCTTGGTGTGAAGATTATTGATATAATTGAAGACATGAAGTGATATTGGAAATGGTTGAACAATGAAGACAGTGATAATTTCATTAATGACAGTCAAGTTGAACAGTGAAGACAGTGAAGCATTTCAACAAGTTATATTTACATTATCTATTAAAAACAACAGGATTGATGTCCTTGGAGTTGGTGCTCCTAAACTCAAGGTTGGAGCTTTGGATAGATAGGGTTGAAGCCCTAGAGGTCGGAGCCTCATCAAAATCATGTTGGAGCTTGGGGACATATTTATATTGTTTACAATTCCTTTTTGGTCGATTAATAATACAATTATTATACATTGATTTGATTTAAATTGTGAAGAATCTAACTGGTAAAATGACAATTGAAAAGAAATACTGGTTCACTCCCGTCTCAGTATTTCCAACATATTTTTGTTGTTAAATGAGTAGTGATATTATTGTGGACCATATTATACTATTGAATGACTTGTTTGCTTCACCACTGAATGAGCAAAAGAATTTTATTGGAAACCCTAATTATCTGAAACCCTAGGAAAAAAATTCCTTAGGATATTATAGGAGCATTGAATTTCCTGCTTTGGAAGGCAAGGGTTACCTTATTATTGAAGGAGAATGACTTTTGGGATATTGTGGATAATGAGATCCAATTGCCAATAGATCTAGTATAGTTGGCAGCCCATGAAAAGGACGTTAGATCTTAGCATGTCATCATGGATGCTGTGAAGGATCACTTGATTCCTCACTTGACAAAAATAAGACAACCAGGGAGATGTACAAGGCTCTAGTGGACTTGTTGTAGAGCAACAACATGAATAGGAAGATGATCTTGAGGAATAAACTTAGATCCATTCATATGTCAAACTTTGATAATGTTACTTGTTACCTCACGAGGATCATTCAAATATGGTATCAAATTGCAGCCATTTGGGATATCCCCTGACTTGAAGTTTTTAATGTAAATTTGTATATGGTTACGTGTGATGTTGCTTTAACTTTGAGAACCTATTTGGAAATTAGTTTATCAGTGTTGTATCACTGTTAAGTATTAAATGTGAATTGGTAATTATTATGCTGTTAATGAAATAAAGGAATCTGGAAATTAGTGCTGAAGCTACAACTGGCTGAAAGAGAATATGCTGCAAGTTAATGTTAGACATTGATTACACTATTCATTAAAGTCCTAGACATTTAATCTAAATGATTATATTATTTATGATTATATTATTTATGATTATGGAAATGATTGATCCATAGCTTCCCTGTTGGGTGAGGTGAAGGTAGTTACTAAGTACCACTTGTGTTGGTAGGGAGGGTAATCCATCTTGTCTCTTTTCTGGCTGAAAAAATCACACAATGGAAAAACTGGTGAAAGTCAAAAGAGATCAGAAGATAGAAAAAGAATATTGCAGGCCTATGTTCGGGGGAACCATTTTTGGTTAAAAAATGTTAAGCTGTGAGGAGTTGGTTAGCTCCAATTTTAGTTTCCAGATTCTTATTTTCAAGTCAGTATCCTGAACTTTTATTATTTATATATGTTTAATGAATTGAAAAAGTATGAAGCCTGGTACGTGAAAATTCTGTACAATACCAAAATTATTCTAAATGAGCAGGCTAATAAGAGATAAAAATAGTTTTCAGTTCAATTCTCGAATTATTTGTAGTAAGCATGCATATATGCATATTCAATTTGCTTAGTACAAAATGTTTATTTTTTTTAAAGAGAATTATTCCTTGATATATATATATAATATATATTGAATGCATGTCTTTCAAGATTTAGGTTGTGTTTAGGTACAAAAAAAACAAATGATATGTTGTAGAACAATTTTGATTTGATTAGGTTCTCAAATGTATTTATACTTGCAATATAGTTATAAGAAGTATGCTGGTCTAATTAACCAACAAAATAGAATTTACTGAACATAAGTATATACTGTAGTAGTGTACTCTAAATATTATTTGTAAAACCAACAATATTCAAACTCAGGAGGTGTATTTTCTGAGGAAACAACTAATGAAAGAAAAATATAGTATATATATATATATATATATATATATATATATATATATGGTATTCGTAAGGCATGCAAAGGTCGTCTAAAGACCTGTAACAAATAAAGGATATAAGTGTACAAAATTCCTAGGAGATTAGCCTTAGGATATCAAAACCTTACAGAGGTTTGATATATCTCTAAAGCTACCTTTAGTATAAATGAGCGGAAAATCATATAGACACAAAAGTACTAAAGCATGAACAAAAGGATTCTATATATATATATATATCATGACATAAACAAAAATATCTAAAAGACACACACACACACACACACACATATTCATTATAGTAACATATCAAAGCTTATTGACAAAAAAAATTCACAGCTAGAAACGCAGGTATGGTCAAAGATGACCATAATTGCTGTAAAATAAGATTTATAAATCTTCAAAGATTGGGATAAGCTTTCCCATTAATGAAGGACATGATAGGCTTAAAGCCTTTGAAATACAAACTTCTTGACAGGTAGTAATTCTGGAAAACAAGCTAATAAATGTATATAAATGACAGAAGACCCTGGCCTCTTGCCCTCGAACATAAAAGTCACGCTCAAGTAGATTAGGAATTCAGGGTTTCAGGAACATTTAACCTGGAAGAGGAAAACGAATGTCCTGTAAGTTGCAAAAGAGCTCAATTCAAAACTGCGAAGGAAGAAAGATTCAATTAGACTTGTGGATGTATTTACATGTATGCATGTAAGAGAATAAAGAGTATGTTAAATATTTATTGATGGAGATAGTGAATGAAAGAGGAAAGAAAGAAAAAAATTGTAATAACATGGAAGTCAATCTTAAGCCAAGCGCTATGTTGAATCCCTCTGCAAGACAAATATATAACACTTTAGGAAATGTCAGTATTTAAACTTTTAGTTAAAATTTTTGAAAGAAAAACCCAGAAATCATTTGAGTAATACACTAAAAATACATTAGGGTTTAAGAGCCTATAAGAATTCTTATGCTAAAATTAAGGAGAGAAGAGTGAATGAACTCTAAATAGAATACATATATACTCTTATAAAAATTCTTGTAGGGTGAAAACATTAAGGGTGATTAACCAAACTTATCATAATATGTTTTTACTTAAAAGAATTTACAACGAAACTTGTAAAATTACTACACGAACCATGGAGATAGGGTTTGACAAAAACCCGTCTTCAGCTTTTATTAATAAAGTATATGGAATTAGGGTTTCAGATATGAAATCCCAGCCGTGATCCTAACTAACCAAATATGCAACAAACTGACAGGGAAACATAGGAACAAAGGTTATAAATATAACCTGTTGAAAATAAGAAACTTTTCTAGGCCTTGAAGCTTAGCAAAGCAACTTCGCCATAAAAGAAGCCCTAGTACAAGAGGGCGAAATAACTACAAAACTCTTATAATCCTGCAATGGAAGATTTTAACTTAGATTCTGATATATGTATGTAAACAAAAGGAGAAAATCTCATTAAAAGTTAAGAATAGGGTTCAAATGAATACCTGAGTGAATTCATAAGGTTGCAAGTGCAATTCCATCACCAAAACGTCAATATACATTTAGATACCGACAAAGAAATCATAGTAAAAAAAACGCCAAGTTAATACATTTCTTGAAAACGAAATGTAAACACAAACATTAAACTTGTAACAAAGAAGGGAAATATATGAAAGGAACGTGGTATTGTTAACTGAATTAAACAAAAGACCCTGCATAATCGAAAAGATTACCTTTAGATGGAAATGCCGAATGTGAAAAACAGTTTTGTAAACAAATATCAAAACAATGAACGTCTGAACAAGGCCAAATATAACCCTACAATCTTTGATAAATAAATGGAGGTCAAATGTCAAAGCATTGAAGTGAAATAAGTCGCAAAGCTAGTGGAGCTCTATCTAAAGGTCAAAGAAACAAATGAACTGTGGATGTCAATGGTAAGGGTAGTCATTGAAATCATAAAACAACCCTAATCAATGTATGCTGTAGATCTATCAAGAATTAATTCCAATCGTTGATCGTAGGGTTTGATGGAGCTATTGTGTCAGCATAATGAGATGACACGTGGGAGTAGTTTTGAATGCCGCATTTTAGGAACAATCTAGAAAGATTGAAATGGAATTATATTATATTGAAGCTGGTTATAAATGTTGAGAAATCAAGGGCAGCTATATTAGGGTGATGTTCTTTTACTTAACTTGATGTACTTGTAGTTAGCTTCTTCTCTACTTGATTATTATAGTGTTCTTCTTATCATCAAACAATTACCAAACTATGAAGATCAATGAGATAAGAGGACACAAAATCTAGGCTGTTAGCCAAGGCCAAAACCTCTCCTCTTGAGAGGAAAACCCACAAGAATTCTTCTCTTCTTATAGAATCTTTAGATGACGAATTCCAAGATCTAAGACCCTTGACCAAGACCCCTCCAAGACCAAGTCAACCTCTCCTTTGATGAACCTTTTTCTTCATCAATGTCAACCCAAGTCAAACTTCTTCAAAACTTCATAGTTCGTCCTTTACTTCAGATTTTCGACCACTACTTCAGGTCTGTAATTTTCGGCCTCTACTGCAGAAACCCTAGCTTGCACGTGTGAGAAAATAATGGTAAATTTTGCCTCCTTTCTTCTTTGCTTGGTTAGCCTTATTTTCCTTAACAATTTGGCTTGCAAACTTGATCTATTTGGCACCTGATTTCGGCTCCTTTGATGACTGAAATTTTCGTCCTTGCTGCAGTAGAAAGGTACCCTAATTCTCTCTGTACGTGTGGTAGGAGAAGCCCAAAAACAATCCTTTCAAATTCGGTTTGTTTTCCTTCTTATTCTCCTCTTCTTCGCTGATTATTCTTGTCATTGTTATGCTTCAACGAGCTCGAGTGAGTGAGATACAAATGAGGTCAAGTATCTTTTATATATAGGCTTCCTTGTGGAGGTCGAACAACCCTAATGAGGTCAACTTGTCATCTTGTAGGCCGACTTGGTCTTGGAGGGACTTTGACACATTTTATGAATAAAATAAATTCTGTTGACATAATACAACATGCCCAATGGGGTCTTTCATATATGACAATGACTCAATTGACTTCTCGACTCTATGATAAACCCTAAAAGCACTCAATGGGTGCTTTGTTGGAGTTTCTAAGTTTTCTTAGTTTAGAAACCCTTCATGCACTTTTTTTGATTTACTCCTTCCTACTTGTTATTTTTCTTTAACAAGTTATTTACAAAGTAAATACTGAAAATAAACACTAGTGCATGCTCAACATATTATAGATCAACAACTAAAAGAAACAAGAACAAACACACCACATGACACCATTATTTTTGGACTAATGTCCCCGGAAAAACCTAATGCGGGAAAATCGGTGCAACTATCTGAGGGTTTCCTTATTACGCAATATCAGAGTACAATCTGGGTGCCGAAACTGGCCTACCCAGCAAATGATTTCCTTAGCAGCTATGCGTCACAGTTTGAGAGAAATCTCCTTGCTGAAATCCTGGAAAACCCTTCCGGCAACTCCTTAGCACAAAACTGCTCTGCAACCCCAGCGTCTGCCAAACTGGACTGCGTCAGCCCCTCTCTGTCTCACGTTGGCCCTGCGTCAGGCCCAGGAGGCCTTGCGTCAGCTTTGGTAGCCTCTGTGTCAGCTGCGCTAGCCCCTCTGGTGCTTTGCACAGCACTTGGCTGCCTCTGCATGGCCTTTTGTGAACCCTTGCTGGCTCTGCGTCACCCTCCTTGGCTGCTGCGCTGCTCTCCCGACAAAATCTTTGTCTTCTCTGTTTCTCTGTACTCAATGCCCCTTAGCTGCTCTCTCGATCACTGATTCTATCTCTCTTAGCAAACCCCGCTCTAGAGAATAGAATAACTGATCATCTGGTATTTTCTCCTAGTGACCCTTAAGCCTCCTCTTATACCTTTCCTGTTGACATTTCAACGACCGAGATTAAGTCCCTAATCAACAACTAAGATTAGATCTGGCTTGATCCATGTCTTTTGGACCACTCTAACACAAATTCATATTAATACACATTAATATTTT
>APFE030968309.1:159260-175543 GCA_000404065.3 Pinus taeda | reverse complement strand
AAAAATGATAAAGTCACTTTAGGAGAAAAATTAAAATCTTTTGGACACTTTTCCCTAGGCCAAAGATCAAAGCCTAAGGGAACCACCTGTCCTCTGGTACCAAATTTCAACATTACTCTACTTTAACAAGTTCAGCCATGGCAGCTTTTAAGCTGCAGGCTTCTCTAAACAACATGCATTCACAACTGAAGATAGAGCAAATGTCATCCCTAGCCAAAGACACTAGAACCAAAGCTCTTGAGGATGTAGTAATTAAACTAGGATATGATTCTAGTGATATCAAAGCAACTGAGGAGATGATCAAAAATAAAAATGCAGATATTCAAGCTCTAAGAAAGCAACTCAAGCTCCCAACTACAGAGCGTCCACAGACCAGAGAAATCACTCAGCTGGAGATAAAGAAGGAGAATTTGTTCAGATTGATAGTTGAATTGAACGTTCAAATTCATAAGATGGAGACAGACATGGAAGCACTTCTAAAGGAAAATGAAATGTTGGCAGCTACAGGTACACCATCACAACAAAGAACAACAACAGCTTCAACAGAAAGGGTAGAAACATCTACTGCAGATTCTTCTTAAAAGTTAGTCAAAACTTTGGGAGATTTATCATTGACTAACCAAGAGAATGAGAGATTGTTAGCATCATTGAGAAAAATGGAAGAGAATAAAATCAATGCTGAGAATGCATATTTAGCGGAGGTGCGGAAGAATTTCAAGTTGAATCAAGAAATTGCAAAACATGAGAATCAGTCTTTGACAACTCATATGTTAGCAGAGGCCAAACAAAGTATATGGCATAAAATTAATGCCAATATTATAGAGTTGTCGCCATCATTTCAGATTATTTTTGAGCAGGAAGAACTAGTACAAAGGGTCAAAGCAGAAGTTGAACAAACTAAAGCTGAATTGAGCACATACCAGCAGAAGCACATACAATTATCAAGACGCTGAACTGCAAAACTAGAGATGAGGTTGAAGAACTCTAGATTCAAGACATAACACGAACATTCATGGAAGTAAAGAGAGTTCTGACAAACAAGAACCTCATGATATAGCTAGAAAATAAATGCAAGGAGTTAGAACTACAAGTGAAAAGATTTAACAAAAAGTTTAATTTGTTGCAGGAGAGGGGGCTTCCAGCTTTGAAAGCCTCTAATGGCAAATTGACTCCATTAGAGAACTATCAAGACTAGTTGTGCAACATAGCTGTAGATATTTCTAAATTCGCCAAAGTTAGATGGACAATACCTGGAGAAGCTTCTCTGGAAGGCTTTACAATATGACCTCTACATTGAGCATGAAGTCCACCATCTGTTTCTCAATAAGCCAACTTTTCAAACATACACAGAGGTAGATGAAAGATTTTGAAGCATGGTGAATTTCTCTATACCTAGTGAAGAACGATGGGATAAGCTTTTGGAGCTTGCTGAGTAAATTCGAACAAAAATCCTATAGATTGGGAGCAGTCTAACAGAAGAAACAGGAATATAGCTACAATCAACAACAACACTCCTCAAAGTGTGAACAAAACATCCAAATTAGCCCAACGTTGCTATTATTTTGTTCTATTTTTGAAATATCTATATCTTCTAATAGATATTATTGTAAATAATTTTATTTTGAAGTCCGAATTGAGTTAAAGACAGACTCTTTAAGTATTTTGTAAAAAGATTTAGAAAGGGTTGGATTATGTAAAAGAGAAGATCTTTCTGTGATTGTAAGAAGTGAAATTTATTTTGAAATAATCAATTCAGAAATACAGAGATAGTATTGTTTCAGGATTCTTGTGTCAAATAAATGGTGATGTTTTCCTCTTTGTTAATGTGATTTTCGGACTTTTTCCTTCTAAGTTTTCACATGGATGTTCTTTCCTAGTTGTTGCAAGAAGATTAAGAGCTGAATTTACTTACAATACTTTGCTCTGGATTGTTAAACAATCTTAATGTTTTCCTTTTGAGATTAAATATAAAATTCATTTAAGTATGTTTTATATTTAATTGAATCTTACTTCATATTCATCTTATTCATACCACACATAATTCATGAGATCTAGGAGTTTGCCTACCTTGCCTTGTTTCAGCTACTCTGTTTATTTGTGTGATTAATTACTGAAGATTTTTTACAACTCCATGCCCAATGGACTTTTCTTTCATTTTACAACCAAAACTTTAAAAAACCTATCTTAACCTTTCATACCTAGCCTAAGGTCTAAACATTAAGATTAAAATCATACAGAGAGAGGCCTCTTTGAAGTTGGAAGGGCTAGATCCCAGCTTTAAAAGTGGTTTGTGGTTACCTCTGCAGTTTCCTTTTCAGCCTAGGAAAACTACAGAGTGCTAACACACCCCCCCTCTCAGTATTTCCAACAAAGGTCAGATTTACACAGTGTTGTACGATACCTGAAAAAAATAGTCAGAGAGGAAGCACAATTTTATGTGCTCCAGAGGAAATTATGTCATAATAAACACTGGAAAGACAGTATTGGCACACATTATCCTATTATATATTGAATTATTATGGAAGTATAATATATTCCATCATTTGTACTATGAATATTGAATAGAGGGTTCTGTCTACTGCTGACTTTTAGTTCTCGTCCACTTATTCTCTTTGCAGAATCTCTTTCTTGGAGCAGGTAAGCAGGTCTAGTAGGCTGGTAGATTATCTTGGAATAGATAGTGGTAAAATAATTGTCTTTCATTGGTCTTTGTCTTTCCTACCTGTTTTATCAATTGCATTCAAAATATAAGCATTGATTTGTATTTTTTGATAGTGTATGAAACTTGAGTAAGAAAATAGTGAAACCATAAAGACCTACAATTCCAAACTTATATGGATGAATTTAAAGGGTTTGATGTTATATGGATGACATTAAGGGATTAGCAGGATATATATGTATCATTTTGTACTATATTTTTGATTCTAAACAGAGAGCTGATACTTGTGGGTTTGACTGTTGTCTGATTAAAGCACTTTTGTGCAAAAGCGCTGAATCCATTGTGGAGGCCGTGATTAGGAAGGACCCTCATGAAGTGGAGTTTATTCAAGCAGTACAAGAAATAGTACATTCGTTAGAGCCTGTCCTCTCCAAGAGCCCACAGTAAGCTCTCTCCATTCTCTTAATGAATTCTATAGTTGGTTCAAAATATTTTTTGTAGGATGAATTTTCACTAATAGAGAACACGAATTTGAATTGAAAGAGAAAGGAATATGATAGGAAAACAAAACAATATATGCTAAGTAGAACACAACAGGTTATGTTAATGGTGCTGTAATGACAGGTTTGTTCATATATTGGAGCGCTTGCTAGAGCCAGAACGGGTGATTATTTTCAGAGTTCCATGGGTTGATGACAAAGGAGAGACCCATATTAATCGAGGTTTCCGTGTACAGTTCAGCCAAGCTCTGGGTCCTTGCAGGGGTGGGCTTCGTTACCACCCCTCCACCAATCTTAGTATTACCAAATTTCTAGGTTTGGAGCAGGTAATAAATAAGATTCCCTCACCAGATGCCTTGAATTTCTCCAATGAATCTCTCAAGCCAAATGATACACTGTATTAATGAGTATTTACTCATTTTTAGGGGACTCTCTGTTTATAACTTTTATTTACCTATGGTAATCTTTATTTCAAAATAAGTTTCAGTTGCTTTTCTTGTAGATAATTTTGCCTGTGGTGCTGCTCTCCGGAGAGATGATTAAGAAAGATACAAAATGAAATATTAAATTTATAACTACAAGATCTTATTGTCTTGAAAGCAGTTTTAATTTTCAACAGAATCACTATCTATTCCTCTGCTTATTTTAGAATATCAATACTTGAAAAATCACAATAGTGTGGGTTCTGTTTCAGAAAATTGATATTGTGTTATTCATAGAACGTTGCTAAACAAAATTGTTCTTTGCAAACGGAATCCTTCTGTAGTCATCTTTATTTATTTCTTAGCATGTCTTTAAGATGAACAGAGCCAGTTTAGAAAAGGAAGATACATTTTAAAATCATGGTTTCTATTTGAAGGGGAGTGCGGTAGAAATATCCCGGAAAACATCTTACTGGTAAAAACTGACTTTGCCCATGACAAAGTAAAATTTGATTTCATTCTAGCAGCAGATTTAGAGGCTCTGGATTTTGGTTCTTTCTCTTTCTGACCAATTTGAGTGGTTAACCGTGAATGATATGGAATATTATTCTGACTGTTGACATCTATTAGATTCTCCTTTAGCTACCAAGCCTGATCATTCGGTATGTGACTGATATGTTACTTACAACTGATCGTTCGGTTACATCATTGGTTGTCAAGTTTGTTTGAGGATTGTGTAAAGTTCAGATTTTGTGATTGCACATTGTTACCCGCCACTAGTGGGTGTGACACACATAGGAGAATTTTTTATCCTAGATTTGTCTTCAGCGGGCAGCCAGCAGCCCCTTGCAGCAGCCAAATAGCTCGATGTGTCACCATTCTCTGCCACCTGAGCTGGTCATTATGTTCCCTCGCCCGTCTGTTACAATTGTATGTTTGAAGGTGGGACTTCCAATTCCGAAGGTATGTCTTTTCCTTATGTAATTGGGTATCTCTGCTTACTTATCATGGACACATCTGGACATGGATTAGTGGGTGGATTCGGCAGAAAGAATGGGTTTGGTCTATACTCTTGTCCCCTTGTCCAATTTGGTGGTTAGTTTTGTATCCTAGTCCTGTGGGATCTCCTCTATTAGCTATTAGCTTTAGGAGTGGCACTACATGAGAAACCCCAATTTTGGTTGCGTGGTCCAGCTTCCTGACACCATATACATCACACCCCTCCGCTCATTATAGTCCCTTTTCACATATTTCTCATTCGGGTCTTGGGTCCACAAGGATTTAGCCTCCCCTTCCTCTTGTCCACACTTTGGGTCGGGCCTGGAACTGATGCCCCAAAGGTTGATGCAACTAAAAAGAAAATTAAAATCATAATTTGGCCACTTACAATAGGAAATGTACCATACAATGCAAAAGATCGCTGGGACATAAAAACTTATCACATGGGCAAAACTAGACATGAGCTCTACCCCCATCATTATGGACATCACCTTGGTTCCTAGGGACCCTATGTGAGCCCCCTGAATCAAGAACTCATAATTGTCCCAATTCCTAGTGGGCAATGAACTGCCCAACCTTTGGTGGGCGATGAACTACTCAACCTTAAGAGGGTATCCACTGCTATATCATTCACATCATACTCCCATTCCCTGGAGCCCTGAATAGTTAAAAGAAAGAAAAATAAATACAAGGCAAAAGACATATGAAGAAGGATGGAAAAACAAAGGCCGGGGTAACTCATGTACCACGATTGCTCCCTCCTACTTCTATACACCCATGTGTGGGCTTTCCTCACCATAGCTACCCTTGTACCATGGCATGTGGCTTGGAGCTTTCCCTGTTGCCTTATTCCGTTCCATCATTATTTCACATGGCACCTGCCATTTGGTGGATGTACCTTGGACTTGTGACTCCCTTATGTGAAAATTTGGATGCCCAAATTCCTACTACAGCAACTGATTACGTTTCTCCTATTTGTTAATTACTGAACCAAATTATTTACCATTTCGTACAGTAAACACTGAAACAAATACACTGCAACCTTCACTAAAATAAAATATGGAAACAAGAAACTGAACAAGAAAGAAATACACAACACATCTACACAGTTATTTTTGGACAAATGTCCCCGGAAAAACCCAATGCGGGAAAGCTGGTGTAACAACTTTGAGGGTTTTATTATTATGTACTAGTAATTTCTGAATACAATCTCTGGATGCCTTCCCGACAATCCAGTTACAGAGAATATCACTGACAGACAGATAAGTGAGGTTACCTCACACTATCACTGGAAATCCTTGCTGATCCAGCTAGTAAATGAACTGCCCCTGGCTGCCTCTACGCAGTCACTGTGTTAGCCCAGTGTCACACCCTCTAGGGACATCGTCACCCCTTCAGCTGATCGATTTGCTGCCCAGGAACTTCGATTTGCACCTCCCGGTCTCACACCTCGGCTTCCGGCTTCTGCAATCGATTCCTTCAATAAATTTTCGGATTCCCTCTTGGCTTCTATGTTGCCTTTGCTTGACCCCACATGGCATTGCGTCAACCTCTCTGGCTCTGCGTTGCCTCTGATGAATCTCTCTCTCTTCTCTGCTGAGTATTCTTCGACCGGGAAAGATTACCCTTCGGATACTATCCATGCCCCTCACTGCAAAAGATCACTATCGAAAATCTCTCTGGCAGCTGCTCTACTTCAGAAAATCGAACTTCTGATCTCCCCTCTGTGTGTTCCCCAAATGCCCATCGATGTCCTTCTTATAATCCTCCAGTTGAGAACCAATGACCTAGATTAGATTCTAATCAATGGCTCAGATCATTTGGACTCGATCTCTGTCTTATTCTAGAAGTTTCACCCACAATTTAGATTAATACCCATTAATTATTTTAATTTCCTAAGTTTAGGCTAAGGGTCCGACTAAAAATAATTAATTATTTTAATAAAATTGTCTCTAGGTGGAATTTCTCAAAACGATTTCTGGGTATTGGAGAATGCATGTGTCTAAGCCTCCCTGCAAGTTTTGAGACTTAAAGCACATTCAATGCTAACAGAAATCAACACCTTAAAGGTCGAAACCACTTAATAAGGTCCTTTATTAACCTCCTTCTTGAGCTTGGGGGACACTTGAACATTCTAAAGCCCATTATGGAAGGGCATGCCACTATGAAATGTCCACTTGGTTCCCTAATTTGTAAGCTCATTTACTCAATTTCACTGATGAGTTGTTGTATTGGAAGGCGAGGAGACGCATTGGATCTTATACAGGATTGCAGGTGGGTCTTCATCTTGGGTTTGACCTCCCTATACGAGATCCAAGCCCTCTAGAGGGTCATAATGACACTTGTAGGGTGAGCGTTGAGAGCCATGGCCCTCCTCCACAACAGAGCATTGATTGCCTCACCATGGGATCCTTTAACACCACACTTGGCTTGCTCGTGCCCCACTCATACAAAGATGATGATGCACTTGGACCACATTGTCCAGTCGACTACATATTTGCACCAGAGACTTGGCATATGATCCAGGGCCCAAATGTGGCTTTGTCTCATGTAGAGATACATGTGAAGGCTTGTATCATCATTTTAGCCCTTATGGATGGAGTATCGACATGTTGATCGAGTTGGAGACCCATGAGAGCATTCACTATGCCTCCACAGCCACTTGGGAGCACCACAACTATTTTGCTTGGAAACCAAGGGGCCAACCCCTTGGTCATCATCATGAGAGCCCTCCTCTGCGATTTGGCACATGGACTTATCTAGGCCTTCTAACAACCCATTTGCACTATTTGTCTATCATTTCGACCCTCTTGAGAGGCTTATTGTTTATTTTGGAGCTATTTGGTGGGCTTGTCACCAATTTTATTGTAATTTTGTGCATTAGAGTCACTTTTAGGGGCTCCTTAGGCTAATTTGACCAATTCGAATTGTTAGAGGCTCATATAAATACAAGTGAGGCTTCATTTGTAACTCATCATCACTTGGATTTGGGATATCCCACTCTAATGAATTCAGACCTGTAATTTGTGGAATGATTTGGATGATTAAATGCATTTTGATGTGTGGAAAGTTTTTGCTATCCCTCTTAGAGCTTCTCTTTGGCAAGATTGTGGATGGATATACTCTTCTTTGTCTTGTAAGTGCAATATAATGTTATATTTATGTTTCAATAAGTGTCTAATGCATGGAATTATTTTCTTATGGTGAAATAATGTGCCTTAATTAATGCGAATTGGTGGAATCATTGAAATTATTGGAAATTTTTGCATGTGTCTCATTGGACAAAGAATGAATAAATGTTCATAGAGGATAATGTGCATTTACATCCTTGAAACTCCATAACCTTTGTCATCGAAGTATAAAAGTCTAAAGTTGTCGTGTCGCTGCATCCATAGTTATGAAGCTGCTTCTTTAGGCCTCCTTGAAGAGCGAAGTTTCCTAAATTGAGACCATTTTGACTCCAATCTTCGCAATAGCCAGGCACTGGTCCTAGATCATTGTTGATCACATTAACTCAACAAAATATCATTCTTTCACCTCTTTTCTTCGTCCCTCTAAGGATAAGGAGATTTTCTAGGGTTTGGTGCAAAATTTTAGGGAGGAGAAAGTTTGGGATTTTGTCTTGACAAATTTCTTCATTTGTGTCTCCTCTAGACATCTTCCAATTTTGAGCGAATTCCGATAGTGGAATTTCAAATAATTTTTTTGTCCTAGCTATCGCACCAAGTGGGAACCCTTGAAGCTGCTTTTGACTTGGGATTTGTTGAAGGTTTGCATTATGTAGTTCATCATTCAAAACCTTCTCTTTTAACTATAATTAACCATTGGATGAGCCTTTACCTCGGTATATCTCTCAACCCTAGGTCTCTTATAGTATTTCTCTCAAGGGGATTTTCATAGAAAGTTATCCTAACTTCTCGCAAAGCTCACTCTTTGGTTGAATCTTTCGATTGAATGAGCCATATTTGTCTCATTTGAACCCTAGTATAGACATATTAAGCACAAGTGAGGAATATTGGAAGTCTTGATCTTAGGCACTCATCATTGTCGAGGATTCTCGAGCTCGAGGTCTAGTCATCCTAAATAGGTCTTTCTTGGAGAGCCCTTCAACTTCTTGTGAAACATTTGAACCATTAATTGAGCCTCTCCTTGAATGGGCCTTGGAAATCATTTTACATCCCATCGTTGATCCTATCGTCCTAAGTGATTTCCTCCATAATGGGACTCCTTCAGTCAGTGAAATTCCGAGAAGAGAAGGGACATAGGTTGCAGTGACAGTGGGCCTTTGTCCCAAATTATTGTTGTGCCCTCTAGCTTTAGCCTATTAACTAGGTCTGCTAGTTTGTGCAACAACACACATCAAAGGACATTATTTGCTAGTGCTTGCAGGTGATTTTAAGTTTGTGGATGAACCTCAAGATGGTTGCTTTCTACCTTAGATTTTCCCAGTTGTTTACAGGGGCACTTAATTTGTAGTCTAGATCACTTTACCGTGATTTTGGGCATTCTGTGATTTGTTTATCTATTTTCTTTGTTAGATATATATATTATATATATATAATATATATATATATATATATATATATATATATATATATATATATATATTTTCATGTGGATGGTAGTGTGCCTTTCATTAGCCAATAAGTGCAATTTGTGAGTAAATAGAGTTTTGTATTGTTATATTATTTTTACCAACTATTATAATTCAACTAATTTATTGATTAATCTTATGTGTTGAAGTCAAAGATTAGATGGAAGAATGTTAATACACAACAAATATCTGTATATAGATCAATATATAAACAACTAATACAAATCTTCCAGCAAGTTTTGAGGATACAAGGATGTGGGGACTGCTACCCAACAAAAGTGGATAACTCATAGGAGAAAATTTTATCCTCATTTGTCAGCTAGCCAGCGAACAACCCTATGATTTCCCATAGATAGCTTTACATCAAATCTCCACATATGCTCCGGTTGGTGCTATCTCCTATTTGGCATGCTTCTTGAAGGAAGGTGGGTCACCTATCGGAAAGTAGACTGACCATTTTTGTAATCATGTGCTTTCATTTAATGTTTTGGGGCATACTAATATGGATCACATGCCAAGTTGGATGATTGAATGCTCTTGATTGTACCCTTTTTCCCATGCTTCACCTAGGAAGTTACCCTTTCCCCTAGTCCATTGTTACCTCCCTTGAGGTCCTTCCTTTAGGAGGGGTACTAATAGGAGGCACTGATTGAAGTAGTGTGCCCAAGGTAATCCATACTTATCACATTCCATGCTTCTCTTATTATTTGCATCCATTCTTTGGGTTGATTGCCATTTGTCATTGGGGCTGGCACCTTATATCCTCATCTTTGAGTTAGCTGCAAGAAAGACAAAGCATATGAAGCCATGACCAAAGAAGAGCAAAATGCAAAAGATGGCTGGGACATAGTAAGCACATGGGAAAAGGCCTATCATGAGCTCCACCCCTCTCATTAGCCATCACCCGTTCCTCAACATCTCATGTTATATCTAAAATGAACTCTTGATTGTTCCAACCCCAATAAGAGAGAAACTGCTACATATTTAAGGGATATTGAAGAAGCATTGATCCAAAATGGATCTTGAATAGAACCTCTAAGTCTAATTCTTCAAATATGTTAAAAAATACAAACAGAGTATGGCGAAGAAACAATGACAGAATGGCGGAAAATCCAAATGTAGGGAGGAACGAAGAAGCGTAGCCTTAATGCCCCAGAGTCGTTGGATCTATGGGATCAACGGACGAGATTGAATCACATGTAAATTCGAGAATAGAACCAAGTCAAACTTCGGGCCAGAGAATCAATGGCTACGTCAGCAGGGCATGTGGCAACCCGAGATAGAGTCACAGGTTTCTGGTGATGTCAGCGCAGCAGATGAGGTGGCAGTCAGAGATTGTCTCACAACATCAAAGATGTGGAATAGGGTTAAAAGCGGAAAACGTGATTAATGAGGTTAAACGCTGTGTATCGCTAAACCTCATTAGGTAGCTGACCCGACAGATTTATGAATAAAGTAGCGAACCTTTTGAGTTCCGTGGTAAACGGTATATCGGGCGGGCTTCAGGCGATAAGTGGTATTGGAAGGGTTGCCTCCGATTCCACACGCTGGCCGACGCGTAGCACGCCACAGGAGAGAGAAAACCGCTTTTTCGGGCGGGTAATCTCTGTGCAAGTGGGCCACCCAAAAAGGCCGTCAGCCGTTGGATTAGCGATCACGGATCGGACAGTGGAGATTAAGCGAGCTGTTTGATGATCAGCTTGGATGTGAACCGTCGGATGAAGGCAGATCAAACAGTGCGGAATGTCAAGGGGCATTGGCGGACGAGGCATGACAACCATCCGATCCATCCGTTTTGGGATTCGTGTTAGAGGAAGGCCGACGGTCGGGTCCACCCGCACCCGCCGATCCCTTCGTTGGTAAACCGTTATAGTTTCCACGAGGGTAACGAAACGGTGTTAAAAACGATGATTAACATGGAAAACAGAGAGATGCGAACAGAGGGACAGAGGCACGAAGAGGGAGAGGCTGGTACTCTTTTAGACTCGAGGATTTCAAGTGAATCCCTGTGTTAATGTCACTGTTGTGTTGAGACTCTGTTTGAGCTCACACTTGTAATAATCTGTTCTTGAAGACATAATATAGAGGTCGACACTAATAGCTTGGACCAAGAGATGTAGCCAGGGGGTCTGGTGAACTCCTTCATTATTTTTGACTGTGTTGATGTGTGTCTGTTATGTTTTCTAACTATTAATGGTCTATATTATTCACAATCTTTTCGATCCGTTGCACTAAATAATATAGGCATTCCTGCACATGAGTGTGTAATACCTTTTCTTCTTGATTTTGTATCCATTTTCGGATCAAGCATAAAGCAAGTTGGGCCACCTAACCTACGCAAGAAAGAAAGATAAGTCATTAAAGTAAAAGGTGCACCAGAGGGGTGGAAAACATAGGAGGAAAGCGATAACTGATGCCTCCACAATTTCTCCCTCATTCTCATTATAACACTTAGAGATGTTGGACCTCCTTTAGTTGGTACCATAGCTATGGCCATCTTCTTTGAAGTCATGCCCTCTCCATCACCGCCATCATCACATGCACCTATGGATTGATGGGTCTGCCTGTGAAATGTCCTCCTTGGGAGCTAGAAGCACCTAATAGGTTGAAGGTATAATCATTCCTAAAACAAGTGTGCTAACTTGCTTACACATCTTGAGTTAGAAAGACATTGGAAGGCAAGATTTGTGTGAGCTATTTTTGTGTCCCTAACATTGAATATGATCCAGTTTGATACTTCAATGTTTTTTGTTCCTAATGATGTTGATCTCACTTGATCTTGAAGGTATTTTTTAGGTGGCTCATTAGTCATGTAACAAAGATCCTTCTAAGGATGACTTGACACTATTGAGCACCATCTAGAAGACGTTTTACCCATTCTTGATAGTAGATATGACCTTGCAGCCCCATCCCAATGTTGCCCTCTTGAGTTGAATGTTGGGCTTTTAGAGGCCTCCACATGGTTGCACCCTCCTTGCTACATCTCCAGAGGATGAAACATTGTACTAGGAAGCTAAGGTGTTGGCTTAGTTGATGATGTGCCCAAATGGACCCATGATGTCCCTAGGTTGGCCTTGACCTTGTTTAATGGATGCTACCTTGTTATAGAGACCAGATGATAATTGAGATCATTGAGATGACTTGGGAGAGCTAGCACATCATGCCTAGATGTCAATGTTTGCCTTAGAGCTTGCCTTGTAATCCCCACTTGTACTAGAAGGGTGACGTGAGCCTTCTTGGAGATGATGTCATGGTGGAGGAGATGTTGCCTCGAGATGCACCCATGCTCTTTGATGACTGCCTAGGAGTGAGGAGCACTCATGGACCACTTTATCACTTGCTTGATGGAGATTGCCCATTCTAGGAGGATGAGGTCATGTTAGAGAGCATTAATTCCCACATGTGTGGGAGATTTTGATGTATTTATTATGTTTCAAAGCTATCTTAAGGTTGGCTTGTGACCTCTAGGCCTAGCTGAACGCTCAAGCAAACTTTTAGGGCTTTTTTCTTGTAAAATTATGAAATGTGACTTGGTTTCCCTCATATTAAATAGAGGGAAATCACTTCCATTTTGTATCATCACACATTCACTCACTTCTCTTCCTTGTAAGAAGTGCACACTAGCTCTCTTGTACTTTTCTCTTGGGTGCAATGGATACTTAGCGGAGTGAATTGGCTTGTGACCTCTAAGCCTAGCTGAACACTCGAACAAACTTTTTGTTGGAAATACTGAGAGGGGGGTGAATTAGTATTTCTTATCAATTAGTATTATATTTATCTTTTTAGAGCAAAAACAACATATAAAGCATCAACAAATCAAGAGAATAGTGCACCAAAAGTTTTTAGGTGGAAACCCTTCTGGAAGAAAAACTATTGAACACTTTTCTAATAATTTTGTGGGTACATAAATACTTCAACTCCAACTTAAAAGGGAAGCCCCAACTCCCTAGTATTCCAGAAAATCATTCAATTTTCCATCTCCAACTAGAAGGACACTTCGACGCCTTGGTTTCATCAACTAATGTTGAAAGGATGGTTGAACACCCTTGCAAGCTCCAAGTTGCCCTAGCACCACCCTACCACTCTGAAGTGTTCTCAGGCTCCAACCTGAAGGTGACTTCAACCACCTACCTAGTACCACCCAACCACCCTGAAAATGATAATGAAATTGGCACAATATTGTGGACTCTCACACCAAGGACAATGATCCACTTACAATGAATAGATTTATGCAAACTAATGTGGGCTCCTGTACCAGGGACAATGACCCACTCATAATAAATTCTTATAATGACATGACATTAAAATACCCAACAATGCAGCCCTTGAAAAACCCTAACTCCTTAAAATGATGAAATCCTATTTCAATTGAAACCCTTACTGCAAAAGACTTGTTCACTGTTGCCAAATATGCTGATGTCACTTCCTGTAGGTGCCAATTGTAGTCTCGTTTACTTCAATTAATGAAGCTGCTCAATAAACCCCTAACTGCTAGATCTTGTTGCAAACAATCTGCTTATAAAACCTTGACTACAAGCCAAGTTGCAAACTGATAACGAAGTGCATATTCCAACTATAGTACTTTAGTTCTTTTTATATAGGAAACTCTTGTACATTTATGGCATCAATAGTTTATCAACAAGACAAAGAAGACCGAAGCATACTTCATGCATTAAACAAGCCTAGGGCTCAACATAATTTTCATACCTGTGATTAGTCATTGCAATGGTTTAAGATCCAAATGGTACTAGAATTCATGTCAACAGTAAAGCAGATCTTCTATTAGGCACTGTGTTATAAACATTAATTGTATAAAATAAAATGAACATAAATAAATATAAATAATGAATAATCAAAATAATGATTATTTAAATAGTCATTAGTTAATTGAAAAGGCATGTCAAAGGACACCTGCCTAGTATATATGCGGGTCCTCATTGTAACATTCATCATCACTTGTACATTTTTATACATAATAAATTATTATTACAAATACCTCGTGTATTTTTACATTCAAGCCAACAAGCTATAACTTTTGTTGCTTCAGTGGTATCAGAGCCATGACGCAAATTATAATCATGCGAGTCTTTGAATGTTGTTTACCACACAATATGCCATTATGTTCACGTCCTAAATTCATGGAGCAGTTTAGTAAAAGTCAAAAAGCATTTCAACGTTTAGAAAAATCATATGCAAAAGTTAAAGCATGTCGAAAGGAAATCGATAATAAGGTAGATGACAACGACAGTGAGGAAATGAAACAAGGTGAAGTAGGAAAAGAAGATTGTGATCAAATTGATGATAATGAAAATGAAGATGATATGGATGAGGATTATGTAGATCAAGATGATGATCTAGATGAAGATAATGTGGATGAGGACTATCTTGAAAAACGAGAAGATGAACAATATCATAACTATGAGGAAGATGCAGAAGAAGACATTGATGATGACGAAGGGGAATATTGGGAAAATCATAGAGCTCGTAATGACTCTATAATTGTTGATCTGTGCCAAGGTACAAACCAATCTTTTCTTCTTCATGAGGAAACTAATGGTCTGAGAGTTGAAGGTGGTGAGGGTGATGTGAGTATTTATGCTATGGCTGTCTCCATTCAAAACGTGGAATTGAAAGATCCTGAATCTGGTCCAATTGATGTGGTACCAATTACTGATAGCAAATATGTGGTATCTAGTCCACTGCTTGATTCCACAACCACTACCATATCTGAGAATCTGGATAGCTTTGCAATTCTTCCTGATTTTGAGCCCAATTCAGTAGCCACGTTTGAATTTGCGAATTCATCTTCTCTTATTACAATTCACATTGAAAATAAATCCGTGTCTAATGTATCTGAAACTGATGGGGTTGCTAGTATGCTATACTCAGAAACTGATTTATTTGCCGCTCTGGATATGGAAACAAAAGCTGGTGGTTAATGTTCCACCGAACGTGTTACAAATCAGAAACTGGGTTTGCTGAAAGGAATTCTTCCTGTTGATGATTGGTTGTATGCACATTTGTGGTTGGAGCGTCTTTCTCCTCTTAATGCAGTTACACATAAACCAATTTGTGATGGTTTGTTCAGGGTTATAGAAAAGACAATTTCTTCAACCTATGCCATCGTGACGCCATCACTTTTAATAAATTCTGGTTCTTCTAATCGATTTGTTGATAATGCCACAATTGGAGATGGAATGGTAAAATATACGGGTCAAGGATCTTCTTTTATTGATTATTTTGGGTGCTTGAAAGATGTTGTTTCTTTCCTAGACTAGTTGTCTGTAACCATCCAGGTCGAGGCCGTGGCATATCAAATTTTAATAGAGGGGGGCGTGGAGGCATTGATGGCGGTCTTCCGTGTAGAAACATTGGGACCACGATTCAGACATGGAGCTATCCCGGGAAGTGGACAAGCTCGTTATGATGTCGAAGATGGAAAATGCGGAGTGAAAATTAGCCCAGTGCCGCTAAGGTTACGAGGTCCCTTTCACTTGCTGCAAAATCTAGGTCCTTTCAGGTCCCCGTTGCCACATGGGCTTCACCCATTGTTAAACAGAGGTCCGGAAACCGGATGAGATGGCCAGGGTTTAGACCCTCAACAAGCTGAACACGACAAGGGAGGTTAATAACCTGCCCCTGTTCGACACTACCGGGTTCGAGGAGCTCTGGCAAGCCGAGCATCTGTATAATGGTATACCGGAGCTCACTTCCAAGGAGATGAACAAGAAATGGAACAACTGTTCCACCTGCGGACTCCTGGAAGTGAAACACATGTTCGAGACCATAAGGAAGTCGCAGATTGGCCCACTGTTTCGACTCCGCAACCCTTCCTTCGCTGCCGTCTGTCGGCCTGCCGTCCTCTGTGCTCTGTCACCAACCAACTGTCGCAACACTGCTCCTCGCTACACGTTTAATCGACTGTCAACAATGTATCATCGGTCCACGTTTAATCGACGGGTCAACAACATGATTCATCGTGTTTGTTCAATAGTTTTTTTTGTGAAACAATAAAAAATCACGTTCTTTTTTTTGCATTAATATGGTTTGGAACTATATTATATAGTTTTAATAAATTCAATTAATATAAACTATTTTGTATAAATTTA
>APFE030968309.1:119097-159240 GCA_000404065.3 Pinus taeda | reverse complement strand
CTTTATAAAAATTATAAAATTACTTTAGGAGAAAAATTAAAATCTTTTGGACACTTTTCCCTAGGCCAAAGATCAAAGCCTAAGGGAACCACCTGTCCTCCGGTACCAAATTTCAACACTTGCTTTAGCGATGGAGATGAAGTGCCTTTAAATAGAATTGGAGATATGTTGAATAGGCTAGCCGACTTGCTATTTTGGAGGGAGAGCCATATTTAAAAAAAATTGAAATTTAAGAGTTTGGAGCCCAAGGGATGAGGCTGTCTCCTTTGAGAATTAGGATTTAATTTTTATTTGAAGTCAAAAACCCCTTTTAAATTTAAAATAATCTTTGAATCCCTCCTTGTGATATGTTAGCCATAAACTTAAGCCCTACTTCCGTAATTTGAATGATATGTTGGCCAATGGAGGAGTGCCACATCATCTCCCTTTAGGGTTTTTGCCCACAATTTGGGGGGCAACATCTGCAAACAAGCATAACTCCCAACCCATGAAGGCTTTCGTGGCGTGCCACTTACCACTGGAATCAGCTCGACGAGGAGAATCCTTCAAAGATGATCCAGACTCGAAAAACTATGATTTTCCATGTCATTTTGGTCAACAAAGGCGGGGCATTTTCTGGTGCTGCTTGGGTTGACATCAATGACAACCACATTTCAACACTTTTAGGGATTTTTTCTTGTAAAATAATGAAAAGTGACGTGGTTTTCCTCATATAAAATATAGGGAAATCACTTCCATTTTGTATCATCACACATTCACTCATTTCTCTTCCTTGTAAGAAGTGTGCACTAGCTCTCTTATACTTTTCTCTTGGGTGTAATGGATACTTAGGGGAGTGAATTGTCTTGGGAGGGAGACTTTTGAATGGAGAGATTTGTTTGGAATTGCTGAAATTAGGGTTTATGTTTGTGCCATATCAAAAAAGCAATATTATTTTTGAAATGTTCATTCTTTATGGCATGTAAAATTTGTTTTGCGAGAACCATTAAGGGAACTTGGTTTATTCATCCCTTGTCCTTAAATCTCCCATATAAATAAGTTGCTAGAGTTTCTAACAAAAACAATTACTCTTCCACCTTCTTCATCAAAGGTTGTCTATCATAGAGCTTGACCTAATTGACTCCTTTTCCCAATTAAGAGAAGGCACTAGTCTAGTTGTGGTGATCATCCTTAAATTTCTCTCTTTTTCTTAATTCTTGGTAGCTAGGGTTAGGGTTTGGTTTAACTTTGCATGTTATGTAAATTTGCATCTATATGTCATTGTTCTATTGATAAATTTTGCATTGAATAAGTTAAAGGGAGAAAATATAACATTTATTGCATCTTTATCCCCAAATTAGGATTGACGTCTAGGCTTAGTTTTCTGTTTTATGCATCTTAAGCCATTAAAAACTCCAAAATTTTCCTTTTCCCTTGATTACCTCATGATAGCCTTTGATACTTTATTGAATCTATCTCTTAGAAGCTATTTCTTGGCTGCTATATGCTTTTGCATGCTATAGACTTGCCTATAAATAAAACCCTAGTTTATAGTAACTCCCTTCTTGTATATTGGAATTGGTGGAAATAATGATTGATTTCTTGTATCTAATAGCATGGCCATTGAGACCTGCCAACACCTTCCTCTTTATTTGTTAAACCTAATATCACCCTTGAGCCTTTGTTTGTTGAAGCTCTTGTTGGGTGATTTCTTTAGGGAAACCGTCTTTGTGGGAATAACATCTACCACTAAATAGCTGGAGAGAGGCCATTGAGGTGTTTGTGGCGGCGAATCTCTTGTTGCCATAAGACCTAGGTTGCCTACTGTGGCTTTGAACTAGGCTTGCTAGATTTTTCGTTAACAGGGACATGGGGATGCATCTCAGGGAAGTGTGGAAAGCCCCTCCAAATTTAATGAATGTTGGAATCATTGATGTAGAGGACCAACCCCAAACCTTAAATATACAAATAAAAATAAAAATATGAAAAATAATAGATGGTTTTAAATGCATGATTAACGACATATTTATATGAGTAAAACAACAATATCCAATTGGCAGTTACACAATTTGGAAATTGGCATTCAAGATAGGAGAATCATTTTGTTTGTCATTATAAAATCAGCAATGCCATAATCAAAATGAAATAGAATGATAGATCATATAATTACATCCATCATTTTCAAAATAATAAATAGTAAGGAGTCAAGATCGTTGTAACAAAAATTAACAGAAAAGGAACTGTTACCCACCCCCTGTGCGTGACCCCTACAGGGAAAATTTTCTCCTAGATTTGTCTTCAGCCGACAGCCAGCAGCCCCTTGGAGGCATCTGATAGCTCGATGTGCCACCATTCTCTGCCACCTGAGCCAACCATTATTTGGCCTCACTCATCTGTTATGATCATATGTTTGAAGGTGGGCCTTCCAACCCCGAAGGTATGACTTTTCATTATGTAATTGGGTGTTTATGCTTGCTTTTCTTGGGCACATTTGGACATGGATTAGTGGGGGGATTTGGCGGGAAGAATGGGCTTGGAATGTACTCTTGTTCCCTTACCTCAACTTGGGGGTTAATCTTGTATCCTAGCCCCATGGTATCTCCTTTATTGGCAGTTAGCTTTAGCAATAGAACTACATGGGAAATTGTAATTTTGGTTGCGTGGTCCCGCTTCCCGACACCATATATCTCCTTCCCCTCTGCTCATTACAAGCCCTTTTCACATTTTCCCCATCTGGGTCCACATTTATCCATTAGGTCCACAAGGAGTTAGCCTCCCCCTCCCCTTGTCCACACTTTGGGTTGGGGCCTGGAACGATGCCTCAGAGGTTAATGCAACTAAAAATAAAGATAAAAGCATAATTTGGCCATTTACAACAGGAAATGTACCACAAAATGCACAAGATGGTTGGAACATAAAAAAATAGTACGTGGGCAAAAGCCAAACATGAGCTCTACCCCCTATCACTATGGCCATTACCCTGGTTCCTAGGGCCCATACGAGTGCCCCCTGCATCATTAAGGAACCCATGATTGTCCCAACTCTTGGTGGGCGATGAACTACCCAACAGTAAGGAGGTAATAACTGCTTCATCATATGCATCATGCTCTCATCCCCTGGAGCCCCGAGTAGTAAAAGGAAGAATAATCAATAAAAGGCAAAAGGCATATGAAGAAGGGTGGAAAAACAAAGGCTGGGGTAACTCATGTACCGCGATTGCTCCCTCCTACATACATATAACCAAGGTGCGGGCTTCCCTCGTTCTAGCTTCTCTTGTACCATGACATGTGGCTTGGAGCCTTCCCTATTACCCCACTCCGTTCCATTATTGTTTCACATGACACCTGCCATTTTATGGATGTACCATGGATGTGTCACTCCCTCAGAAGTTGAAACCACTTAATAGTGTCCTTTATTAACATCTCTTGTTGAGCAAGGAAACACCTGTACATTTTGAAGCCCATTTGGAAGGGCATGCCACTATGAAGTGTCCACTTTTTCCCTTGATTAACAAACTTATTTACTCAATTGCACTAATGCTTGGTTGTATTGGAAGGTGAAGTGATGCATTGGATCTTATACAGGATTGCAGGTTGGTCTTCATCTTGGACTTGGTCTTCCTATATGGGGTCCAAGCGCTCCAAAGGGTCATAATGGCACTTGTAGGGTGAGCGTTGAGAGCCATGGGCCTCCAACCATTCAAAACATTGATTGCCACACCATGGGCCTCCTCAGCACCGCACATTGCTTGTTCGTGTGCCAACCATACAAAGATGATGCACTTGGACCATGTTGCCCAACCGGCCACACATTTGCACCTGACACTTGGCAGTTGATCCGGGGCCTAGATGAGGTTTTGTCTCATCTGGAGAGAGATGGGAGGGCATGTGTCATCTTCCAGCGCTCACTAATGGAGCTTCGACTTGTTATGGAGCCATTTAGAGACCCATGAGACCCATTTGGAGCCCACATAGCCCAATTTGGGGTTTGGAGATGTTTTGCAGCATTTAGAGGGCATCCCCCCTCTTGTCCATCATTTTTGAGGCCCTCACCCTCATTATTAGCACACGAGGCCTCAACGCTAGCTTTGGAGAGCACTTCACATTAATTATGTGGGCTAAAAGACAAATAAAATAATAATTAATGTGTAAACTATCTTGGTTGGCCTGTAACCAAGGGTTTGTACCTTGTTTTAACACTTCAGGGGCTTCATCATTAGAAATTCGAACTCATTAGACTTGTATAAATAAGAGAGACTCTCTCTCACTTTAGATCAACACTTTGGATTTTCGGCCCTCTCATTAGAGAATTTTGGCTTGCAACTTTGTGGAGGATCTTGGATGATTAAATGCATTTTGGTGTATGGAAAAATTTCGCTATCTCTCTTGGAGCTTCTTGTTGGCAAATTTGTGGATGGATATACTCTTCTTTGTCTTGTAAGTGTTATATAATGCTATATTTCTGTTTTGATAAATGTCTAATGCATAGAATTACATTCTTATGGTGAAATAATGTGCTCTAATTAAATTGTTGGAAGCATTGTAGCTATTCGAAATTTTTGCATGTGTTACTCATTGGACAAAGAATGGATGAATGTTCCAAGAGGGCAATTTGCATTTGCATCCTTGAAACACCATAATAATTGCCATTGAAGTGTGAAAATCTAAGGTTGCCATGTAGCTGCATCCATAAATAGTGAAGCTGCTTCTTTAGGCCTTCTTGATGAGTGAAGTTACCAAATCAAGGTCATTTTTGACTCCAATCCTCCCAATTGCTAGGCACTGGTCCTAGATCCTTGGTGATCACATTAACACAACAAAGCATCATTATTTTCACCTCTTTCTCTTTTTTATTCTTTGTCCCCTTAGGGATAAAGAGGCTTTCTAGGGCTTGGTGCGAAATATTAGGGAGGATGAATTTTTGGATTCCGTCCGGACGTGACTCTTCCTTAGTGTCTCCTCTAGGTGTCCACAAGTTTTTAACAAATTCCGACGGTGAAATTTCAATTAAATTGATACCCTAGCTATCACACCAAGTGGGAACAATAGAGCTTATTCTTCAACTTAGGGATTCCTTGAAGGTTCGTACTTTAGTAGCATATCATTCAAAACCTTTTCTCTTGACTATCTTGACCTCAGATGAATTCTTACCTTGTCAAATATCTTAATCCTAGGTCTCGTATGGTCTTTCTCTCAACGGGTTTTACGTGGAAAGTCATCCTAGCTTCTCTCAGAGTTCACATTTTAATTGAATCTTTCCATTGAATGAGCCATCCTTGCCTCACTTTGAACCCTAGTATAGACATTAATCACAAGTGAGGGATACTGAGACTCCTCCTGTCGGTGAAAATCCAAGAAGAGAAGGGGACATAGGCTGTGGTGATAGTGGGCCTTTGTCCCAAATTCTTGTTGTGCCCTCTAGCTTTAGCCTATATACTAAGCTTGCTAGTTTGTGCAGCAACAGGAGCCAAAGCTCAAGCCATTAGTCATGCTTAATCAATCTTTCAGTGGTCCAACATCGTCCATGGAAATGTGAAGACGACTGGGTATTTAGTCAAATCTAACCACTATTATAACTTATAACTTTTCTAGCAAAAGAGATGAGAAAAAATTGATACTTCTCCAAGTTTTCACTGAAAGAATGCTCAGTGCACCAGAATCGCACTTTGGAAGATGGTAGAAATGATTGGTACCCATACTATTTTTCCTTTAAAAGCTTGCTGTTCAAAAAATATATCTTCAACCTCATTAATGTTTTCAAACCAATGTCTTGTAGATGAGAAACAACTGCAGTAAGGGTTTGGGAGGGCTATATAGAGAAGGAAAAACAAGATGAAGGTTTCACCACCTTCCCCTTTCTATAAAGGCGTTTTTATGAGGATGTGCCCCCCTATGGGGATGTCCCAAAGAATCCCCTAGAACTGGGAGCATCCCATTTTTGTTGAGGATATCCCTAGTGAAGTCCCCAAGTATTAAGGATGTACAAAGGATAACATATTGTTTGCTTGTTGTTTGGAGAATGTTTGACCCTTGTTGTGAGAGGGACATGTTACCCACCACCAATGGGTGACCGCATGGAGAAATTTTCTCCTAGATTTGTCTTCAGCTAGTAGCCAACAACGCCTAACAACCACCATTGTAGTCGATGTTTTGTTAGTTGATCTCCACTCCCTGAGCCAGTCATATGTCCCCTCACCCATCTACGGAGATTGTATGTTTGAAGGTGGGCCATTAAATCCTAAAGGTATGTCTTGCATTATGCAATAAAGTGTTTATGCTTGTTTTTCTTGGGCACACTTGGGTATGGATTATTGGGTGACTTGGAAGGAGGAAGGGTTTTGATTGTAGTCTTGTTCCCTCACCTTGAAAGGGTGGTTAATCCTCAACCCTAGTCCCGTGGGATCTCCCATACTGGTTTATAGCTTTAGGATAGGCACTACTTGGGAACCCTGAATTTTGGTAGCGCAGTCCGGTTTTCCTGTCCCACATTTTTCACTTCCCTCTGCACATTATATGCCATATTTCATCATTTTTACCCTTTGGGTCCACAAGGATCTGGTATTCCCCTCCTCTTGTCCACATGTTTGGGTCGTGCCTGGAACGATGCCCCAGAGGTTGATGCAACTTAAGAAAAAAGATAAAAGCATATCATGGCCACATACAAAATGAAATAATACCACAAAATGCAAAAGATGGCCGAGACAATAAAATTTAGCATGTGGGAAAAAGCCAAACATGAGCTCTACTCCCTATCATTATGGCCATTACTCTGGTTCCTAGGGCCCCTATGAGTGCCCCCTACATCATTTAGGAACCCTTGCATGTCCCAACATCTAGGGGGTAATCATTGCTATATCATACACAACATGCTCTCATCTCCTAGAGCCCCGAGCAATAAAGTAAAAGGAAAACCAATAAAAGACAAAAGGCAAATGAAGAAGGGTGGAAAAACAAAGGCCAGGGTAATTCACGTACCACGATTGTTCACTCCTACATTCATACACCCAAATATGTGGACATCCCTCATCATCACTACCCTTGAGCCCATGGCATTTGGACTTGAGAACCCTGTGTCCCAATTCACCTCATCATTATCCACATGACACCTATCACTTGAGGGGCTGGGAACATCTAATAGGGTTGTTTATTAACCAATGTTGCGAAAATCACGATCGGGATTAAATCGGCGAGGGGAAAAAATCGGAAAAAATTGTAAAAATCAAGAAAAGTCGGAAAAAATCGGAAAATACAAAAATATTCATTTTTTTTAATATTTAAAGCATTTACAACATAAAATAAATACATTGACACATAAATATGATAAAAGAACTAATATATAAGACATGTAATGTCATTTCTAGTTCTACATCACACATAATAGTGAATCATGTCCTGAATAATAAGTCCTGACCCTTGAGTCCCAATGCAACCTCAAAATATCAACAAAAAATATAATAATGTATCTCATATCATGAGTCATAATGTCATATACAATGAAATGAACCAAATAACTAATACTACTGATTTCGTCTGCCCCTTTTGCGAGAAAATGCAATAGCTTTCCCTTTCCCTCTAGATGTAGATGTCGGTGGAGTTGGCAGTGGACTTTGCTGTGCTCTAGAAGCTGAAGAACTAGGAGCTATAGGAGGTAGATCATGTCCTCTATTGGTGGTAGGGGTAGCCTAGGTAGGTGGTGTCACCTCCTCCTCCTCCTTTACACCTTCCACTACCTCCTGTTCTAACCAATCATCGACAGACTCCATGAGAGGCCTCTTGGCCTCAACCCTCCATGCAACAATGGTGTCAATCCCATCCAATGAGATGGCCTCCATATTAGGTATCCTCTCAAGTTGCCTCATCCACAATTGAAGATTGTAGTAGACGTAGACCATGTCATTAAGTCGTTTGGACTCCAACTTGTACAAAGATCATAAAATAATAATTATTAAAAAATATTATTTAATGAATTGAAAAAATTAATTGGAAATTTGAAATATTTTAAGTTTTAAGTTTAATCTGTTGCGCTTCTTGTTGTGTATTTTTGCAAATACACTTTAGTTGCGCTCGCATCTTGAGGAGCTACATGTTTGGCCGAGGATTCGAATGGCAAGCTTTTACAGATGGGGTATTCTGGCACCATAGCTTCTCCACCATGCATCTACAACAAAATTACAAATAAGATAAACATAAGAAAAAAATGAAATTTGAAAGTTGAATCAAAGTATGAAGTTAAGAACTTGAAGAGACAATGAAGTTTGAAACAAATTAAAAAATACTTGGCATTTTAGTCTTCCTATCAACCAAAGCCATCTCAAAGCTAAATGTGCCACCTGCCATCCTGTATATCTCCATTTTTTTAGAGATTTCTGCATGTTCTGTTGGAGATCGCACCGTCCTCTGAACACAAGTGAAGAATCCATCCATGATCTCTGCATCAAATAAGAACCCACAGGGGTAAGAAAATGCGGGGTTCAGATAGATCCCTACAAC
Source organism: Pinus taeda (assembly GCA_000404065.3). Taxonomy (NCBI): domain Eukaryota; kingdom Viridiplantae; phylum Streptophyta; class Pinopsida; order Pinales; family Pinaceae; genus Pinus; species Pinus taeda. The sequence continues at coordinate 150,772 of APFE030968309.1, read as the reverse complement.
ATGAATGGGACGATGGAGTGTGTTGTTCCATCGTTCATTAATCACTTCCAATAGGAGGAGTTGTTTTTGAAACCCCTCATCTCCCTTATCATCATAGTAGGTCTGAATGGATTCTTTGGCCTTGTCCATGGCCTCATACAAGTAGTCCATTGTGGGCTTGTCACCATCAACTAATCGAAGAACCTTTACCAAAGGTTCAGTAATGCTGCACACCTCCTGCACTCCCACCCAGAAGTTCTCATTGTATGAAACTAATCTGCATATGGCCTCTCCCTCTAGTTTGCGGCTAAATGTCGAAGCACGCCACTCATTTGAAAGAAACATTCTCTTCACATCCCACATAGAATTCAAGAAGGATTGAAGAGACATCAAACTGGTGGGAAACCGTGTAATGGCGGGGCACACCAACTCCCTGTTGTTGGTGAATTTTCTCATCAAATGAAGCATAGATGCATGATTATATATAAATTTTGTAATGATTTTTGTTGAGTCAACAATATCTTTGACAAAGGAAATTTTTCCTATGTCCTCCAACATCAAGTCAATACAATGTGCAACACAAGGTGTCCAAAATAAAGTAGGATGCCTCTCCATAAGCATCTTGCTAGCAACAAAATAATTTGCAGCATTGTTCATTATGACTTGGACAACATGTTCTGCACCCACCTCCAAAATAAACACATCCAACAAATCACATAATAATTTTGCATCTTTGATATGTGTAAATGCATCAATAGATTTCATAAACATTGTCCCCTTGGGACAATTAACCAAGAAGTTTATAAGGCTTCTCCCCTTTTGGTCGGTCCAACCATCTGACATCACCATGCATCCTGTTTGTGCCCATGATGCCCTAAACTCCTCCAATCTTTTGGTGTAGTCAACCTTTTCATCTTGAAGAATGCTACCTCTAAAGTCATCATAAGAAGAGATTTTGTACCCTGGGCCAATAATTGCAATAGCATCAACAACAAGCTGGAAAAATGGATTATTCCTTGCAATGCTGAAAGGAATATCACTCCAAAGGAGAAACTCGCCCAACAACTTGTCAACTTCTTCTTTCTCCTTTTTTTTAAGCATTGAAAAGATAGATGGTTTTGAACCAGCAGTGGTTCTTGGAACAAAGAATGATGAGGTAACTACAGGGTTGGTTGTAGATATTGATGTTGAAGTAGAACCAATGCCACTTTCATATTCAACTCCTAACACTCTCCCTGCTAGTTGCTTCCTCAGATCTGACTTGGATAGTTTGGCTTTCTCTAATTCTTCCAATGATCTGAGGGCTCTTCGGATGATTTCTGCATTTGTATTGGTGCAAGGCCCTACCTCATGTCCAGAGATTTGTGCAAGGTGATACTTCAATATATAAACCCCCCCGTGATATGATGCCCACACAGCTTGCAAGACAAATTTGATCTATCAAACCTCCATCAGGTTCACCAAATTCCCATAGAGGGTCCAATTTCCTTGGCATGTTTGTAACTTGGTTGAACTCTTGAGTTTTAATGTAAGATGAAGTTTGAAGTTGAAACTTGAAACTTGAACCTATGGCACAAGAAGAATTGCAAGTTAAAAAAAAAATTACATACATGACACAACACATTGTTTTTTTGACAAAAAAAAAACTTCAACTCAATTCAACAATAATAGAAATAATGCACATTCAAACCCAATAAAAAATGATGCAAAAAAATAGAGTCCAAGAAAAAATTAAACTAATAAATCTAACAATCAAGTTTTTGCATTTTTGACCAAAATGAACCCTCTCCACTCTATGCAACAAAAATGAAAAAAAAACACAATCAAATCCACTCAAAAATCATTGATAATCAATGGGTTATAGAAACCCAAGCAAAAACAAGAAAAAAACAAAAAAAATGGCCAAATTTGGTGCCCATACCTGGAAACCACGGTTTGCTGAAGAAATTTGGTCCAAACACGAATTTCTCTTGCTTGGGATGCTAAAATATCCCGTTTTTCTCCTCCTTTGCCCTACTAGTTGCCTTTCTCTCCTCCTCAGCTCTCAAACAAGTCTGCGGTCTGCGAAAAATGACAAATAAAACTCATGAAATCACTTTTAAAATGTGCTGTCCCGAAGGGCCACGATTTTGTCGGCTCGAATCGAGATTTTTTGGAAAAAATCGCGATTTTTTTGACAAAAAAAAAACTTCATAAATATCGGGCGATGTTATCGACAGACTTAAAAAATCGTGATTAAATCGCGATGTTCGTAACACTGTTATTAACCACTCCTATCTAGGGAGGTAACAACCATTACATGATCAAAGCCCCAAATTTGGAAGGGAAACCCACTATGAAGCCTCATTTCTGCCCTTGACTAACAAGCTTGATTCACTTAGATGCACTAATGAATTATTGTACCTGAAGGTGAGGAGACACATTGGATCTTATACATGATTGGCAGGTGGTTTCATCATGGTTTGGGCAACTTAACTGGGGCCCAAGTCCACCAGACGATCATATTGACCCTTGTAGTGGAAGCATTGAGAGCCACAGGTTTCCATCATGTGATAGAGCATTATCTCCTGCCATGGGCAACTTCAACACTTTGAATAGCTTGTTCATTGCCCCACATTTTATGCGAGATGATGCACTTGGACCGACAATTCCCCTTTTACGTTCGACTTAGCAGTATATGTAGGGTTTGGCAGTTGTTTTGAGGCCCTGAGGAGGTTTCTCTCATTCTTGAGACATGGGAGACCAAGCACCATCTTCCATGCCCTCATTTGGCGCAGTCTACAGGCTTATTTTTCGTCAGGAAACCCATGAGACCACAACTTGTGCCCAGAGTCACTTTGGAGCACCACATGATGTTTGACTTGGAGATCAAGGGGCCACCCCCTTGTCTATCATTCATGGAGCCTGTTACTGCTCAAACTAGCAGGGGACCTAAGGGGAATCTCTAAAGGGCAAATGCTAGGCCAAGGGCAACAAATGGATTCTTAGCCACTGTCACCTAAGCTAAGGCTCCCTTCTATTTATGGACTTTCACCAATGGGAGGAGACCCAATATATGTGGGGTCACTAATGAAGGATAAGTCAATGGATATGAGTGACTCGAATATCTGTTTCCCAGAATTTGAAGGATAACGATTATTTGCTTTGTAAGCAAGGTACTAGGTAATCTAGGAAAAGGAAGAGAGGATTTGAGGGTTAAGTTTATGGGATAAGACTTGTGAAGGAGTTTCCCAATCTCTAAAATCCTTGTTAGAGTTGGTATCCCAGATGGTTCTTGAAGCATGGTCTTTGAAAGGAGTGTGACCACACGGGGCCAAGTGGACCCAGTCTGGGGTATGAGGAAGGAATGTAGCAACCAATGATATTCTTACCCTAGACAAGGTGGGGAGAGGATCAAAGAAAATATAATTGCTCAAAGATGTTGGTTTGATCCTGGGATGTGCTAGCCTTGGGGATGGAAGGGCAAGTTTTGGTTTCGGAGCTAGGGCTTGGTCGTCGGAATGTCTTCAAATTTGGAGGAGGGCTAGAGGAAAGGCCAACACAGGAATACCCTAGGAGATCGAATTTATTTAGTGTCTAACTTGTCGGGAAATTGATGCTTGAGGCACCCCAATTTGGCTAGACTTGGAGAAGGTGAAAGAATAAGAGTTATGGTGACCACCCTTCCTAGATCAGTGCCTTAATCCTTAGAAGAATGGAGTCTATGTTGATTATGTGTAAGATATCTTGGTTCCAAATCAAGGAGGCCTCAAAATTACTTCACAAACCCTCTAGGTCAAGTGAAAGCAATCTTGCAACGTTTATACTTCAAATGCACAAGAAGAATGGCTTATCAAGGTCAAATTTTACCCCTATGAGATTTCGCTCACACTACATGGCCCATACACAAAGAAAACGTTATAATAGAGACAATTCCACAATATTAAACAATACCTGCATGCAACAATTAGACCTAAAACAACGAAAATCCCAATCCAGTATATATCACAAAAAAGTAACAAGAATAACATCAAAATTTTGTACTTACAGGCAATAGAGTATATCCAACCATTCACAAATGACAATAGAGAAGCTCCAAGAGAAGATAAACCAACAACCATACATCAAAATTCATCCATAAAAGCTCCAATTCATCATCCACAAAAAAAAGTGCGAAATTCTCTAAAGAAGAGAGAGATCCAATCCAAAGTGACGATGAGAAATGAACTCATCTCACTTGTATTTATACACAACTTAAGAGTTTGAACATACAACATTTTGAATTTTTGACAAAAGAAAAAAGTCGTCAACTCAATGCAACAATAATGGCAAAAAAACACGTTCAAACCTAAGAAAAAATCATGGAAAAAAACTAGGGCCCAATAAGAATTTAAGCAAATAAAACTAAAATCAAAATTTTGAATTTTTGACCCAAAAAAACCCTCTCCACTAAATGCAACAGAAATGGCAAAAAAACACACTCAAATCCAAGCAAAAATTCATGGACAATATATGGGTGACTGAAACTGCTAAATTATGGTATGTTCTATGCTTAGAACAATTTATTTCAATTTTCATAGATAGCTCAATATCTTTTCCAGATTAGCAATCACATCAACATTAAAGTAAACTGCAGATAGAACATAAACATAAATCGCAGAAGACAAGCCAAGACAAGAGGACACAAGATGTGGCGCTAGCCAGGGACAAACCCCAATGTGGGGAAACCCTTGATCAATTCTTCTTCTATGTTTTTCAATAGTTCAGCAGAGAGAGAGAGATAGTACATTTACAACAGAAGTCAACACATTGACTTTCTATATCTACATGAGATCTGTTGAAGACATGTTGCTTCAACTGATTCTCCAAGGTGACTGCTTCACCTATCATAGTGTTGCATCTCGTACTCATGTTGCACCCGTCACTGTGCTGCACCTAGTCACTGAGTTGCTCCCATCACCATGCTGCACCACATCATCATGCTGCACCTCACTACCATGCCCATCATGTTGTATCATTCATCATCATGCTCATTCATCATCATGCTGTCTCCATCATGTTGTACTTCATCGTCTCGGTGCTGCATCCAAATATCACTGCACTGTTCTCAACATCATTAATGTCACCTACATCATGTTAGTCCTTGATACAGTCAACAACTCAAAAGACTGCAGTGATCCAAGAGAGGTTCTAGCACTGCCACTGGTTAGTGCAACCCTTAAAGTTCTATGCTGCTGGCTATGGCCTGCGGCCTAGCTTAGCAGCAAGATAGGTTTACACGCAACACCCAAATATCTTGACCCTTGAACAACTTATCCTTGAGGCTACACAACTGTCAAATCCATGTTGTCTAAGCTCCTTCTATGACTGTACCTAATCATCGTGATTCTATACCCAAGTCTGTAGTATATACCGACACTGTAACAACGTGTGTGTCTTTTCTTAGGACTGCACATAGGTGCCCTTATTTAAACCTCTATTGAGCCTTCTTACGCAGCGTTAGGGCCTGTCTTTTAGGCCTCCATTATATAGTCATAAGTCCTATTCTTTGCGGCTAGGGCATAATATGACCCTCCTAAATCAATGTCTAGATGACAGTGATAGACCTGTGTTTTTGTCCAATCCTTGCTGTGATTCTATGACCGTATTTAGGGTAGCGTTAGAGCTGTGTTCTTTCCAGCGTGTGAGAGGAATAAGGCCAGTAGATAAGGCCTGCGTTTAACCTCCTTCCATGACTGTGTTAGGGACAACGAAGTCCCTCCTCTTGCTGCGTATAGAACAACATATGGGGTTTACATTATGCCTTGTGATAAGCTGTGTATAGAGGACTGCGGTTAGGGCTTTTGTGGATCTCCCTTTAGCTGTGTTCATGACTGCATTAGGTGCCTCTTCTTGCTGCATAAAAATCCTCATTGACTGCGGCCTAGGGCACCCTTGAATGGTGTGGCTAGAAGCCTTCTCTAGTTGCCCCTTAGATCTGCATAGAGCTTTCTCTTTTGACTGCGTCTAGATGTTCCTCGTTTAATTGCGTCTAGGGCATCCTCCTTATTGTGGCTAGGGCATCATCCTTACTGCGGCTAGGGCATCATAAGACTTAGGCCAGCGTATACTCTTAGTATCTCTCCTTGCACCAAAACCCAAAGACATGTAGAGAGGAAGAGATCACAAGAAGAGTGTGTCTAAATGACTTGAAGACCTCCTCCTTTTATAGTAAAACGTTGAGCACAAGTGGGGTATATTTGGTTGTTGACCGACCTTGATGAATTGTCCCATAATACAAATAAATTCATATCTCCATGAATACTTATCGGAATCGGATGATCTTTAGATCAATCTTACATCTCTCGATGAGAGGGATCCAAGAAAAATATCAGCTTCCATTAATAATATGACCCACATGGAGTTTGGCCCTAGTTGCCAATTTTAACACTCCCTCTCAACTAGGGAGAACTCCATCTGCTGATCCATATGTCCAACTGTACTATCTCTGCCATCAGTGCCTTGCACTGCTCTGCTCTGCTGAGCTTTGCTTAGCCTTGCTCTGCTGAACCATGAAGAAGAAGAATTTGATTGAGAATGTTTCATACCATTCTCTACTGAGCCGAAGTCAGTTTCATTTGAAGAGAGTGTCACATCACTCTTACTGACCCGAAGTCAGTTTTATTAATCCCAGATCAATATCACAAGAGAGTGTCTCAAACCACTCATACTGATCCCAGATCAATGGAGGTCATCCTAGCATAGGGAGTACAGTAGATACAACGATGTGTCCATCAATAGTATTACTATGTTCCATATCCTCATTTCCCTACTCATTGATTAGATGAGAGGTACTTCCCATGGGTCCCAGACTGCATGGGTAGGATGCCTCGACAGGAGAACTAATCATCCTGTCCACAGGAGAACGAATCATCCTGTCCAGTGGATGCCATGGAGAACTAATCATCCTGGCCTACAGGAGAACTAATCATCCTGTTCCACAATCACCATGGAGAACGAATCATCCTGGCCCACAGGAGAACTAATCATCCTGTTCCACAGTCGCCACGGGGTGTCACAGGGGAAGGTTGAACTTTTTACCCTGTACATAGTGCACCACCAGGAGATGGTGAGTCCCCCTGTGGTCACATGTCGCTCTAGTAAGTACCTCAAGCCCCTAGAGCTCAATGTATGCAACATGTAGGACCCTTTTACAAAGGTCTCTCAATGACTCCAAGTCGTTCGGGAAATTCACAAATTTGATCTTTCCCTGGGGCTTTGACAAAGTGTATGCGACCTGTACATCAATCTCAATGCAATGGAGCTTCCTCGCTCATTGACTTACTATATCCCAGATAAGGTAGTATCTGATGTCTATCTGTTGGAGCAATCATTGAATACGGGATTCTCAATAATTGAATCCCCCTCGGTTATCACAAAGAATCATATGTACAAACAGCTCACTGAAGAGCTTCCTCAACTAGGCAGGTTCATATGAGATCATACTCTTAGCTATGTATTTGGCCTCGGTGGTGCTTATAGCAACTGACTTCTGCTTCCTTCTCATCCATGATATCGAAGCAGAACCCAAGGAGAACCGACGCTGAAAAGTGCTCTAGTGATCCTCCACACTGCCTGCCCAATCAACGTTCGAATGAACATGCAGTTTCATATTTCCGACAGTGTATCTCAATCCATGAGAGATTGTGCCCTGAAGATATCTCAGAAGATTCTTGGCACCAATCCAGTGAGGCTTAACCAAATATGCTCACCATGCTAATTGCAAAACATATGTCCGGACGGAAGTTCACCAAGAACATCAACGCGAATGAGTTTATGAAACTCAGAGGCATTTCACAAATCTGGTCCAACATCACTACCATATAACTTTTGAAAGTTAAGATGCTCGAGGTAGTCACAAGCTTGCAGTTTATCATTCCACATCCGGAATCCAACTCCCTCTTACTTCTGCAAATGAGAGGGCCTGCGCCTGTCAGAAATAGATTGTCCTCATAAGGTGCCGGTATGAGAGTTCTATCATCCACAACCTTCGGGAAATGGTTTGGATCGTTTTCACTCCTAGCGAGTCTCAGCTTCATCAGACAACTATCAATCCTCTCATACTACACTTGGGGTGTTTTGCTTCAAGCCTTAGAGGGATTTCTTCCACCTATATACATGAGATTCCCAATCATGAATCTCAAACTCCTCGGGTTGTTCCAAACCTGTGGACCTGCTGCATGAGGGGAATGGTCCCCTTATAAGATTTTCCTTCGGTACATCTCAGACATGTACCATCATGCTCTTCTTGAATTCAGGCATCCCTATCACCATCTGACTCACATCGGGTAGGGCCCCAAAGGTAGACCTCCGGTGATATAGATGCGATATGTCAATTGACATGATCCCCAATGGACCATCCTGCAACTTGATACAAATTGCCAACCCTAAACCCATGAGAAAAAGGCATCTTTGAAAATTCTATTTTTTAACACGTATCTTTCCATCGATGAATGCCACCCTGAAACGTTTGACTTCCATTGCTTGATTGGACACCTGGTTCTTTTTGTGATCAGGTACGTAAAAGAGATTCTTGTAAATGAATAAAGTTACCCTCATTCAATTAAGGGGTAACATTTCCTACACCCTTTCCGGGATAGGTGGCATCGGCTCCAAGTATAATCCAACGGTTGTTTCCGTCTCTACCAAACTAGAGAGTGCACCCTTCTATCTGATGAAGTGCCTGGGGTTCCTTGCTTTCTTTGAAGAGTCGACCATTTCCTTGATGACCTGCATTACCTGTCATTCCTTTGATCATTGAAGATGTCCTAGGAATGATTGTTATCTTCATCAAGAGATGTGTCTCTGCCATTCGGACGCTCCTTTGCATGATGGCTGAACTTATTACAACCAAGGCATCTGCCTTTCCTTCCACCCTTAGATTCGGACTTCCCATTGAAGTGATATTTAGGTAGGCCGTTAGAAACTTTTGTTGTGCCATTCTGATAATATACTCTGCTTCGACTTCACCCTTGGTGAATTTGAAGAGGGATGAGGAATCCACTGATCCTTTTGTCCTTTCCCAACTATCTTCGGTGATTGTTCTTTCACTCTTGCATGGGCATTGTCTTCACCTCAGCTCTGATACCATGCTATATTATGGTATGTTCTATGCTTAGAGCAATTTATTTCAACTTTCACACTTAGCTCAATACCTTTTCCAGATTAGCAATCACATCAGCATTAAAGTAAACTGTAGATAGAACATAAACATAAATCGCAGAAGACAAGCCAAGACAAGAGGACAGAAGATGTGGCACTAGCCAGGGACAAACCCCAATGTGGGGAAACCCTTGATCAATTCTTCTTCTGTTTTTCAATAGTTCAGCACAGAGAGAGATAATACATTTACAATAGAAGTCAACACATTGACTTTCTATATCTACATGAGATCAGTTGAAGACATCTTCAACTAATTCTCCAAGGTGACTGCTTCACCTATCATAGTGTTGCATCTCGTACTCATGTTGCACCCGTCTGTTACGAATAAAATATATAAAATAATGTAAAATAATTGTAAACAATAATAATCATAAATAATGATTAGTTAATCTAGTAATTAGGTTGAAGAGGCATGTCTCAATGAGACGTGACTCTTCGTGAAGAGACACTTGCCTGATATAAAAGCAAGCCTCTCGTTCTCATTGTAAATCATTCTTATTCATATTTAATATATAATATTTGTAGCCTCATGGATATCTTTATATTCCAAGTCTTTTGGAGTAATTAATTTATAGAAGGAACTTTGTTCGCTTCATTGGTATCAGAGCCACGTTTGGCTGATCACCAGGCCTTTGGCCATCAACCTATTGCCAACTGGGTTGCCGTCGTTATTCCAACGTTTCGCTACTAGTTTTGGAATTTCTCCAATTCAAGCATTCCGATGCAATCTCTACTATACGCATTCTCTCGCTCCCTTCTTCTATCAATTATTGCACACCGTTCCACGCTGCTGTGTACACATTATTGCACACAGGCTTGCGCTCTACGGACATGCTGCCTCCACAGCTGTACCTGTAGCTATTTGCAGTGGGCTTCCACTCTCCGCACCAATGCCACACCTACACATTCGCTCCAGCCACTGTGACCGTTGCCAGAGCCACAACCCCACAACCATCGACATTCTTTTTGTGGCATCCACACTCCAACCACAGCCGTCAGAACCGTTGCATCTGCGTTCTACCCACAACAGTGGTCTAGCCACATTCTAAAAATTATTATCGCACTCTCCCGAGCCACTGCGTCCCAAAACATAACCGCCCTGTTCGCTGTAATAAAGACAACATTGCACACAACCACCAGATTCCCCACTGCTGCCAACCAGACTTCTGCTTACACATAGGCACGAGCCACCTGACATACCTTCGCCTCTGTCACTGCGTCCATATACAACCCACTGCGACTGTCTACTAACCCGCATCTTCTGATCATCTCTGTTTTTGTCTCCTCTCCGCCTTGCTCTGCTTCCACCACTGTCCACTACCACTGCCACCGAGCAGTCCCCCTGTGATGACCTTCCACTGGCTGCTGTTTGCTGACCGACCATTGGCCCAGTCTGCAATCAATCCCTGTCTACTGATAATTGACCCTCGATTCCCTGTCAATTGTGTCATTCATCCACGTCGCCGCCAACAAGGGACCGATCTCTGTTCGAACCTCGTCACCTGGCTGTTGTCCGGCTATTGGTCAAACTCCTATTACAAATCAACTCACGACTTGTCAACAATCGTTTGTTGGGACATACCACTTCGGATCGTTACACATCGTGATTTATATATAACTAATAAATATATATATAATTAATATATATATATATATATATATATTATATATATAATAAATTTAATATAATTATAATTTATAGTATATATAAATTAAAATTATATAATAATTTATACTTATGTTAAAAAATATTAGAAAAGAAAAGAAAAGAAAAGAAAAAAGAAACAATAATTAAAAAAAAAAGACCAGAATTAAAAAAGGGAGATAAAAGAAGTTAAAAAAAAATATGGAATCTCTAAGTAATAAACAAAGACAATTCCAAAGAGATATAGAACAAGTAATCACAATACTTGAGCAACAATATGCTGAGGAGAAAAAGAGAAGGGAATCCCTATTCCATTCTCTACAATGTACATCCATCATCACTTCCACAAAATGATGTAATCCAGTGTACCGAGAAAGTGCAAGAAGATCAGGAGAATGGCAAAATAGTCAAATTCCAGCAAAACAAGAAAGCGTTAGAACACGAACATAAAGATCCTGTGGATATGCATTACAAAGAAATAATGGAAAAGGACGAAGAAATTTCTCGTCTCAAGGACCACGTCGAAAAATTACTGGTGCAAGTGAAGAAGACTAAGGTCACAAAGAAAGAACTCAAGAAGCACTTATCAGAACAAGAAGATGAAACTTTGCGTTTAAAGAACCTTAATAAAAATTTATTAGATCAAATCATAGATCTAAAAGATGAAAATCTTAAAATTCAAAACATTGAAAATAAGGTTGATAAATCAGAAATCAAAGAACTTTTACCATTGAAAAACCATAATCAAAGTCTACTCACTCAAATTAAGAAACTTAAGGATGATAAGAAGGCATTAAAAGATAAGTTAGAACATTTCACTCGAGAAGAAGTATCGAAATCTACAGTCGCAACAGTTCAAGTTGAAAATAAGGGAACAAATACTGATCCAGTGAATATGACTACTCAAGAAGACAAGTCAATTGAAGAAACGACACGCTTAGATGTTGTAGTTCAAACAATGAACATCCCAAGTGAATGTTCCATAACCAACTCAACAACATCTTTGCTAGAAGAAAATATAAAAATTGCCACATGCCCAATAAGGGAAAGTCAAAACAAAAAAGTTCCCTATCGGTATCCGAATCACGAGATTAGACAAGTCAACCAAGCTACGTATCGGGACCATTCAAACCAGAAACAACAAATTGATGTTTCAGAGAATAATGATGTAAAATCAATCTCGCCTTATGATGACAAGTCGTTACAAAATCGCAGTGATCAGAATACTACACAGAAAATTAATCTAGGATTTTCTGATCCCTTCTCAGTGCGATAATTTTGTTTGTCACTTAGAAGATCATATCAGCTTGTATCAACGAAGATGATTGTTCCGAGAGAGAAAGTCATTTGAAGCCGAAAAAGAGATCAAGCCTTTTTCATCGACAAGCTTTGAGGACAAAACTTTTTGAGGAAGAAGGCAATGTTACGAATAAAATATATAAAATAATGTAAAATAATTGTAAACAATAATAATCATAAATACTGATTAGTTAAACTAGTAATTAGGTTGAAGAGGCATGTCTAAATGAGACATGACTCTTCGTGAGGAGATACTTGCCTGATATAAAATCAAGCCTCTCGTTCTCATTGTAACTCATTCTTATTCATATTTAATATATAATATTTGTATCCTCATGGATATCTTTATATTCCAAGTCTTTTGGAGTAATTAATTTATAGAAGGAACTTTGTTCGCTTCACCGTCACTGTGCTGCACCTAGTCACTGAGCTGCTCGCATCACTATACTGCTCCCATCACCATGCTGCATCACATCATCATGCTGCACCTCACTACCATGCCCATCATGCTGTATCATTTATCATCATGCTACATCATTCATCATCATGCTGTCTCATTCATCACCATGCTGTCTCCATCATGTTGTACTTCATCGTCTTGGTGCTGCACCCAAATATCACTGAGTTGTTCTCAACATCATTGATGTTACCTACATCATGTTAGTCCTTGATACAGTAAATAACTCAAATATTGCAGTGATCCAAGAGAGGTTCCAGCACTGCCACTGATTAGTGCAACCCTTAAAGTTCTATACTGTTGGCTATGGACTGCGGCCTAGCTCAGTAGCAAGATAGGTTTACAGACAACACCCAAATATCTTGACCCTTGAATAGCTTATCCTTGAGGCTGCACCATTGTCAAGTCCATGCTGTCAAAGCTCCTTCTATCACTGCTCCTAGTCACCGCGATTCTATACCCAAGTCTGTAACAACGTGTGTGTCTTTTCTTAGGACTGCACATAGGTGCCCTTATTCAAACCTGTATTGAGCCTTCTTACACAACGTTAGGGCCTGTCTTTTAGGCCTCCATTATATAGTCATAAGTCCTATTCTCTGCGGCTAGGGCATAATATGACCCTCCTAAATCAACCCTCCTAAATCAACGTTTAGATGACAGTCATATCACTGCATTTTTGTCCAATCCTTGCTGTGATTCTATGACCATATTTAGGGCAGCGTTAGAGCTGTGTTCTTTCCAGCGTGTGAGAGGAATAAGGCTAGCAGATAAGGCCTACGTTTAACCTCCTTCCATGACTGTGTTAGGGACAACGAAGTCCCTCTTCTTGCTGCGTATAGAACAACGTATGGGATTTACGTTATGCCTTGTGATAAACTGTGTATAGAGGACTGCGGTTAGGGCTTTTGTGGATCTCCCTTTAGCTGTGTTCATGATTGCATTAGGTGCCTCTCCTTGCTGCATAAAAATCCTCATTGACTGCGGCCTAGGGCACCCTTAAATGGTGTGGCTAGAAGCCCTCTCTAGTTGCTCCTTAGATCTGCGTAGAGCTCTCTTTTAACTGCGTCTAGATGTTCCTTGTTTAACTGTGGCTAGGGCATCATCCTTACTGCGGCTAGGGCATCATAAGACTTAGGCCACGTATACTTTTAGTATCTCTCCTCCCACCAAAACCCAAAGACATGTGGAGAGGAAGAGATCACAAGAAGAGTGTGTCTAAATGACTTGAAGATCTCCTCCTTTTATAGTAAAACGTTGAGCACAAGTGGGGTATATTTTGTTGCTGGTCGACCTTGATGAATTGTCCCATAACACAAATAAATTCATATCTCCATGAATACTTATCGGAATCGGATGATCTTTAGATCAATCCTACACCTCTCGATGAGAGGGATCCAAGAAATATATCAGCTTCCAATTTTAACACTCCCTCTTAACTAGGAGGAACTCCATCCGCTGATCCATATGTCCGACTGTACTATCTCTGCCATCAGTGCCCTGCACTGCTCTATTGAACCATGAAGAAGAATAATTTGACTGAGAATGTCTCATACCATTCTCTACTGAACCGAAGTTAGTTTCATCTGAAGAGGTGTCACATCACTCTTAATGACTCGAAGTCAGTTTTATTGATCCCATACCAATATCACAAGAGAGTGTCTCAAACCACTCATACTGATCCCAGATCAGTTTCATTGATCCCAGATCAATGGAGGTCATCTTAGCATAGGGAGTACGGTAGATACAACGATGCGTCCATCGATAGTAGTACTATGGTCTCTATCCTCATTTCCCTGCTCATTGATTAGATGAGAGGTACTTCCCATGAGTCCTAGACTGTATGGGTAGGATGCCTCGACAGGAGAACTAATCATCCTGTCCACAGGAGAACAAATCATCCTGTCCAGTGGATGCCATGGAGAACTAATCATCCTGGCCTACAAGAGAACTAATCATCCTGTTCCACAGTCGCCACGGAGAACGAATCATCCTGGCCCACAGGAGAACTAATCATCCTGTTCCACAGTCGCCACGGGGTGTCACAGAGGAAGGTTGAACTTTTTACCTGGTACATAGTGCACCACCAGTGGATGGTGAGTTGCCCTGTGGTCACATGTCGCTCCAGTAAGTACCCCAAGCCCCCATAGCTCCCAGAGCTCAATGTATGCAACATGTAGGACCCTTTTACAAAGGTCTCTCAACGACTCCAAGTCGTTCGGGAAATTCACAGATTTGATCTTTCCCCGGGGCTTTGACAAAGTGTATGCGACCTGTACATCAATCTCAATGCGATGGAGCTTTCTCGCTCATCGACTTACCATATCCCAGATAAGGTAGTATCTGATGTCTATCTGCTGGAGCAATCATTGAATACAAGATTTCTCAATAATCAAATCCCCCTCGGTTATCACAAAGAATCATAGTAGTATTCATCATATGTACAAAAAGCTCACTGAAGAGCTTCCTCAACCAAGTAGCTTCATACAAGATCATACTCGTAGCTATGTATTCGATCTCGGCAGTTCTTATAGCAACCGACTTCTGCTTCCTGCACATCCATGATATCGAAGCAGAACCCAAAGAGAACTAGCGCTGAAAAGTGCTCTAGCGATCCTCCACACTGCCTGCCTAGTCAGCATTCGAATAATCATGCAGTTTCATATTTCCGGCAGTGTATCTCAATCCATGAGAGATTGTGCCCCAAAGATATCTCAGAAGATTCTTGGCACCAATCCAGTGAGGCTCAACCAAATATGAGCTTACCATGCTAATTGAAAAACATATGTCCGGATGGAAGTTCACCAAGAACATCAACGCGAATGAGTTTATGAAACTCAGAGGCATTTCCCAAATCTGGTCCGACATCACTACCATATAACTTCTGAAAGTTAAGATCCTCTAGGTAGTCACAGGCTTGCAGTTTATCATTCCACATCCGCAATCCAACTCCATCTTACTTCTGCAAATGAGAGGGTCTGCACCTGTCAGAAATAGGTTGTCCTCATAAGGTGTCGGTATGAGAGGTCTATCATCCACAACCTTCGGGTAATGGTTTGGATTGGTTTCACTCCTAGTGAGTCTCAGCTTCATCAGACAGCTATCAATCCTCTCATACTACGCTCGGGGTGTTTTGCTTCAAGCCATAGAGGGCTTTCTTCCACCTATATACATGAGATTCCCGATCACGAATCTCAAACTCCTCGGGTTGTTCCAAACCTATGGACCTGTTGCATGAGGGGAATGGTCCCCTTATAAGATTTTCCTTCGGTACATCTCAGACATGTACCTTCATGGTCTTTTTGAATTCAGGCATCCTTTTCACCATCTGACTCACATCGGGTAGGGCCCCAAAGGTAGACCTCTGGTGATATAGATGTGATATGTCAATTGACATGATCCCCAATGGACCATCCTGCAACTTGATACAAATTGCCAACCCTGAACCCATGAGAAAAAAACATCTTTGAAAATTTTATTTTTTAACACTTACCTTTCCATCGATGAATGCCACCCTAAAACCTTTGACTTCCATTGCTGAAATGGACACCAGGTTTTTCTTGCGATCGGGTACATAAAAGAGATTCTTGTAAATGAATAGAGTTACCCTCATTCAATTGAGGGGTAACATTCCCTACACCCTTTCCGGGATAGGTGGCATCGACTCCAAGTATAATCCCACGGTTGTTTCCGTCTCTACCAAATTAGAGAGTGCACCCTTCTATTCGATGAAGTGCCTGGGGTTCCTTGCTTTCTTTGAAGAGTCGGCCATTTCCTTGATGACCTGCATTACATGTCATTCCTTTGATCATTTGAAGATGTCCTAGGAATGATTGTTATCTTCATCAAGAGATGTGTCTCTGCCATTCAGAGTCCAGACACTCCTTCGCATAATGGCTGAACTTATTACAACGAAGGCATCTGCCTTTCCTTCCACCCTTAGATTTGGACTTCCCATTGAAGTGATCTTTAGTTAGGCCATCAGAAACTTCTGTTGCGCCATTCTGATAATATTCTCTGCTTCGACTTCACCCTTGGTGAATTTGAAGAGGAATGAGGAATCCACTGATCCTTTTGTCTTTTCACAACTATCTTCGGTGATTGCTCTTTCACTCTTGCATGGGCATTGTCTTCACCTCAGCTCTGATACCATGCTAAATTATGGTATGTTCTATGCTTAGAGCAATTTATTTCAATTTTCACAATGAGCTCAATATCTTTTCTAGATTAGCAATCACATCAGCATTAAAGTAAACTGTAGATAGAACATAAACATAAATCGCAGAAGACAAGCCAAGACAAGAGGACACAAGATGTGGCGCTAGCCAGGGACAAACCCCAATGTGGGGAAACCCTTGATCAATTCTTCTATGATTTTCAATGGTTCAACAGAGAGAGATAGTACATTTACAATAGAAGTCAACACATTGACTTTCTATATCTACATGAGATCAGTTGAAGACATGCTGCTTCAACTAATTCTCCAAGGTGAGTGCTTCACCTATCATAGTGTTGCATCTCACACTCATGTTGCACCGTCACTGTGCTGCACCTAGTCACTGAGCTGCTCCCATCACTATACTGCTCCCATCACCATGCTGCACCACATCATCATGCTGCACCTCACTACCATGCCCATCATGCTGTATCATTCATCATCATGCTGCATCATTCATGATCATGCTGTCTCATTCATCATCATGCTGTCTCCATCATGTTAGTCCTTGATACAGTCAACAGCTCAAAGACTGCAGTGATCCAAGAAAGGTTCCAGCACTGCCACTGATTAGTGCAACCCTTAAAGTTCTATGCCGCTGGCTATGGCCTGCGGCCTAGCTCATTAGCAAGATAGGTTTACACACGCACCCAAATATCTTGACCCTTGAACAGCATATCCTTGAGGTTGCACCACTGTCAAATCCATGCTGTCTAAGCTCCATCTATGACTGCACCTAGTCACCGTGATTCTATACCCAAGTCTGTAGTATATACAGACACTGTAACAACGTGTGTGTCTTTTCTTAGGACTGCACATAGGTGCCCTTATTCAAACCTGTATTTAACCTTCTTACACAGCGTTAGGGCCTGTCTTTTAGGCCTCCATTATATAGTCATAAGTCCTATTCTCTGTGGCTAGGGCATAATATGACCCTTCTAAATCAATGTCTAGATGACAGTCATAGACCTGCGTTTTTGTCCAATCCTTGCTGTGATTCTATGACCGTATTTAGGGTAGCGTTAGAGCTGTGTTCTTTCCAGCTTGTGAGAGGAATAAGGCCAGCAGATAAGGCCTGCGTTTAACCTCCATCCATGACTGTGTTAGGGACAATGAAGTCCCTCTTCTTGCTGCATATAGAACAGCGTATGGGATTTACGTTATGCCTTGTGATAAGCTGTGTATAGAGGACTGCGGTTAGGGCTTTTGTGGATCTCCCTTTAGTTGTGTTCATGACTGCATTAGGTGCCTCTTCTTGCTGCATAAAAATCCTATTGACTGGGGCCTAGGGCACCCTTAAATGGTGTGGCTAGAAGCCTTCTCTAGTTGCTCCTTAGATCTGCGTCTAGATGTTCCTTGTTTAACTGCGTCTAGATGTTCCTTGTTTAACTGCGTCTAGGGCATCCTCCTTACTGTGGCTAGGGCATCATCCTTACTGCGGCTAGGGCATCATAAGACTTAGGCCAGCATATACTCTTAGTATCTCTCCTCCCACCAAAACCCAAAGACATGTGGAGAGGAAGAGATCACAAGAAGAGTGTGTCTAAATGACTTGAAGACCTCCTCCTTTTATAGTAAAACGTTGAGCACAAGTGGGGCATATTTGGTTGCTGGCCGACCTCAACGAATTGTTCCATAACACAAATAAATTCATATCCCCATGAATACTTATCGGAATCGGATGATCATTAGATCAATCCTACACCTCTCGATGAGAGGAATCCAAGAAAAATATCAGCTTCCATTAATAAGATGACCCACATGGAGTTTGGCCCTAGTTGCCAATTTTAACAGAAACCCAAGGAAAAACAAGGAAAAAACAAAAAAAATGGGGCCAAATTTGATGCCCATACTTGAAAACCACGCCTTGCTGAAGAAACTTGGTCCCCTTTCCCCTCACTTTCCCTTGTAGATGAGTTCTCCTCTTTCTTAGCTCTCACCCTTGCCATTTGTTTGCAAAATGAATCACAAAAAACAAAACAAAAACCTTTTAAAAAATCGCTGTCTTCTGCACTCACGATTTTTTCGAAATCACGATTAAATCGTGATTTTTCAAAATGAAAATATTGTTGATTTAATCGTCTCTGCAGAAAAACCGCGATTTTTTGAAAAAATCACGATTTTATCGCGATTATCGAAACACCGATCTAAATACCTTGGCTTCGAAGCCCATGGGCGCCATAGATTTGAAACCCACGACAACCTTGAAGCCCCATCCACATCAAACTCTGCAAGAAAATGAGGTCAAGCCTCTATGATTTCACAAATTTTGCAGATCTCTCATCCTTGTCTACGATGAGACCTACTTGAAAACAAATAAGGAAGCACAGATTGGATCCTGTGGGAGAGATATTTACCAGATCTATGGGAATATAAGCTAGATCTGTAGCCAAGATGAATTCTTTCGGTGTGTTCCGAAACAATTGATCGGATCTATGCCTGTGTAGTGGTACAAGGCAAAAGTCCCTCATGGCGATTGTCGGCTCCATCATTCTACGCATTTGCACGTTGGTAAAATATCTGTCATAAGTCAACCCCGCCGCCTCCATCTTTTGGTAGACAAATGACTAGCGTAATGGCTTCGCACAAGGACTCAGTCTGCACATGCCAACACCCTTGCTACCGTGAGTCTAGGAGTAGGGGACCATTCTGGGGCTCTGATTTTTCTCAACCTGTTCAAAAGCGACCTAATCTCATTGTTCATCGTAAAACAACTGATGCGTGTAGCAGGCATTGCCGTCATCTCTCCGTTGCAAAAGGGAGACTTTGTCATCTTTGCAGTGCCCCTCCTTGCATCCTCTCATGAGCCTAAAATCCTTGGCAGCGCCAGGTTGAGATTCATAGAGAAGAAAAACCCTAACACAGACCTCCATCCTTGCTCTCTCCATCACTCAATCTCTAGCCTCTGCTAGTTTCTACTATATATTCATATTATTTATATAAAATATAGGTTTTGTTAATATAAATTGTGTTATAGATGTAATATTATATATTCAAAACATCTAGAGTATTATACATATTATACATACATATGGATGTGTGTGCACAGTCACACATTTTATGATGATATGTGTGTGCATGTGTGCATTATGATGATGTCTTACCTCGTTCCTAACATTTTGAAAGTGGCACCCTGTTTGGATGCTGTATTTGATTCCTAGTTTCAGGTAACTTAGCCATAGGTTAACCAACCAGGAACATGTGAATTTTGGCCATATGAAGAATGACAGTGAACAGCAAGAGGTGCTAACCATGTGAATTATGGCTGCATGTCAGGTCTTTACAATGGGATATCTCATCCTCTCACTCTAGCAACCTGTTGGGAAGGAGTATTCAGCAACCATCCGTAGAGATATGATGCATTTTCACTGCATTGCTAATTTGCTTCATAACATCTCTTCTTTTAGCTATATATAAAGTTGTGTTGCAGGGTGTTAGGAGAGCAGGCCACAACAAGTATAGCTCACAATAACTCATAGAAACGATTGATGGACCTACATTCAGATTTGGAATGTATTAACTTCTTTGACATTGAAACTATTATTGTAATGGCTAATGACATACAAATATTGTCTAATAAATGCATGGACGTTAAAGGTGGACATATTGTTCATTTCTTGTTTTCAAACATGTTTGATGAAAAGACCATAAGAAAATATTGTATGAGTACAACTTTTGAACAACTAAGTATCTGACTTTCTTGTGTTTCCGAATTTAATTACAGACTACCAATGACAACATCAGGGATTCTTTTTGACATGCTATTGAACAAACTTTTTAAGATAAACCATTGTGCCATTTCTCAGCTTCTTGCTTACAGGATTTATAACAAAATTGGTTAGCGTTCATGCTAACTATCAGCTTAGAAAGCCATGTTGGAGTTCAAGTCACCTCTTATGGAAGATTAGCTAGCACTGCCAGTAAGGTTAGTGAGCAGATGAGAAAATAAAAGGATATTGACTCTAAAACTAGGCAAATTACTAGAAAAGAGTCAAGACAATCCCTATATCATATTGAAATAGGCATTGTTACCAGATTCAGAATCAGCAAGGTAAAAGAGTGAAGAGTTTGAATTGAATCAGGGAAAAATCAGCAAATACAAAAAAGTAAAGTTATACACATAATTTTTAACTAAAAAAAACATTTTTCAGAGATATTCATTAAAGCCATGTCCATACGATGTCCAAAAGTTCATAGATGAATAGGTATTTCATATATCATATAAGTTGAGATCCAAAGTGAGAGCTGGAAGCATCTGCTTATAAAATTAACTAAATAGTAAACATTGATGCCTGATACTAAGCAGTAAAAAGACTAGGTAGCAGATTCTCCCATGGCCTTAGATGGATTACTTGTCCTCCTGTAGCCCTATTTGTCATTTTTTGTCTCTTGGCAGAGAGGAAACTAACTTAAATAGACAGGAAGTAATGATTGAAGACCCACTAAAATTGCTTTCTAAAGACAAACTAGGCCCTGATCTGATTTGAATCACAAGTCAAAGTCAGCGAGCGGATATCAAATTGTGATTTTAACTCAGTTGACCAAGTAAAACTTGGTCAACATGAGTATGACTGGTAAAGGTTTGAATCGATTTATTTGAGGGCTGATTTGAGTCAAACTCACAATTTTCTGGTTTAAATCACAATCCTTTCCTTGTCCCATATCCTTCTTGATTCTCTATCTCCTAATGCTGATCATGAAATATTCCAAGAAAATTGTCAATAATAAATTGATTCATTGAAACTGTCAAAGATGATGTCACTCAATTCCTAGTTGAAATCTAATTTGATGAAAAGGAAGCAATAGAAAAAAGCTTAGCCTTGAGTAAAAAGTGTTGGAAAGGAGATTTATTCCTACCACATTGACTCTGCAATAAGGGAGAAGAAAATAACATATCATGGAAGTAGAAAAGATTCCTTTCCAGGTGAAAATAAAGTCTTAACAGAGAAATGTGGCAATTGAAATAGGAGCAAAAATAAACTATACTTGTAGAAGAAATAATGAAATGGAAAAACAAAGGTCATATGAGAATTTGCGAGGCAGATTTGGGATTAGAGAATATTGATGATATAGGAAAGCATAGATTAAGGCAGTCTTTTGAGCATGTCGGTGAGTACCATGCTAGTTAGTTAAGGTATACAAGGATAGGCTACTAGGAGAGCTAGTTCGTGAAGATAGGAAGAAATATGACAGAAGTCTTTGCATGGGTTGGGATTGAATATAGTTGTAAAGTGCTGTGGTGATATGGGTGTCCTTGGACAAGGGATATCAAGGAGTCCTATATGTTGTAAATATTAAACTACAATGTGATTTATTTGAGGAATAATTAAAAAGTGTCAATGGTATAATTATAAAGACATATTAGGAGATTTGTTAAACGAGTTGATATGAAATGAGTTGGAAACATAAATGTATCAGGAAAAGTTTTATTAATGTAAAAAATAGTAAGCAACTGCTAAAGCAGAACATGAAGGAAGGAGCAGGAGCAGATCTCTTGAGAATTTCCTTGTTAGTGATTGTAGGCTTTTGAGGTCATCTTGTTATTGCTCGTGAAGGGTTCCTTTATTTTAAAGTGTGCATTATGTTCATAATACACAAAAGGTTTTTGTAGGATGGTTTTGGTTTAGTGAGCTTAACTGCTTTCATGTGTTTCTTCATTTGTGCAAGCAAACATCTTAATCTTTCTTGAGGACTTAATTTGCTTGAGAAAATTAATAACTTTCAATTAGTATTCCATCTACTAGAGACATGTTTATCATTCCATGCTGGTTCGGTTCACTATTAAATTCTAGTGTGATTGGATTAGCAAAGGCAGATACTTTTAGTAGCTGTGAATCATTCCTCTCATCATAGAGTTTGAATTCAACAGACTTTGAAAAATGCTCTTTCACCATACAAACTTGGCGGTGCTGGAGGAGGAAGTGACTTCGATCCAAAAGGCAAAAGCGAGAATGAGGTTTGAATCAATATAATTATAGAGACTATTCAGAATTAAGAGCCATTTCATTTTCTAATTTTGACTCTTAACGCATTTATTCAATCTTATTTTAAAGAGTTTCTTTCTAATTGTGGCAACCAGATAATGCGATTTTGTCAGAGCTTTATGGATGAACTTTATCGCCATCTTGGTCCTAATCAAGTAATAATTTCAACTGCAGTGTTTATTTTGTCTTACTGAGTAATTAATATACTGCTTTTCATTTTACATCATAAAAATATTCACATTTTTAATTAGTGCTATATGTGTTATTTGTTGGCTTATAGGATCTTCCTGCTGAGGACATGGGCGTTGGCCCTAGGGAAATGGGTTACCTCTTTGGTCAATATCGGCGTTTGGCTGGCCAGTTCCAGGTATTATTTTAAATCTGTCCATCTCATTTATGTTTATTGAGATCATAACAACCTTGTCATTTTGTTTCCCAATGTTTCCTTTTTCACTGCAAATGTTATAGGTTGACCTGAGAGCATAAATTTAAGTTTTTATTTTGAGGTGTTTACACCATGCTTGGGGCTGCTTCATGTTATGTGGAATGTATGGTGTGATGACTCCCCATGGTTTTACCTCAGTGGAGATAGCTTACTCATGGATTGCTATACCATGACTTGATTCTTATGCACCACTTACTTAGGAGGTTGGAGACCCATGTGGACATTCTTTAGGAGCTGCACATGGAGGGCTTGTTTGCTTGCTTGGGAGGACAACCTACTTGGAGGAGGAGTGACTTACATGGTGGCTTGTGCTTTGCTTGAAAATGCTTGGGTTAAGGAGTGTTCATGAAGTTGTTGTGGACTCGGAGGAGTACATGGCTTAGGGGGTAGCATTAGAGTAGTAGAGACCTTTGGAGGAGGAGAACTAGACTAGTCTTGTGGAGTGCTCATTTTGGGATCCTTGCTTGATGAATGTGCTTACCTTGGAGCTTGACATCTATTAATTGTCTGAACCTAGCACCCATCAATTAGTTCCTAGTAGATTTCTCATAGATCTATTGAATAAATGCACAATTAGGTTCTTTAACACATTGATTCAGCGTAAACAAAATTACAACCAATCTCAATCAGATGCGACACATAAATTTTGTCCAATCAAATCAGTTCATTAATAACTCAATCATAACCTACCTGGGCTCCCATCCTGCAATAATTGCCCTGTTGCCGCAAAATGTAGCAGGTCCAATGCATAGCCTCACTGGGCAGGGCCAAAGTTCCAAACCTTATGGCAACAAGAGAAAAGGTTGCCATTGTCACATTAGCAACCATTCTCATGCTCTTTAGTGGCATTCAACCACAAGGGAGGTTCCCTAGACCACCTAAAGGATATTCTAATATTATGGTTCAAGGTAATGAATAAGAGGTCTATAATATGGCTTAGAGTATTGACAAAGCCTAGAGAGGCCTAGATATTCTATGGTAGGATTCAAATACAATATCCCCAGACCAAGGATTATGCTGCTATAAGTTAGGGTTTGATTGATATGCAACAATAAGGTGCAAAATATCATATTGCAGCCAGAGGAAAGGCCTTCTATTGATAATCAACAAGGGAACAAAGGCCTTTTAATAGAAACTAGGGTTAGGTTAGAAAACTAATTCCTATCGCTGTTGGGTATGCATAAACAACAAAATGGAGGATATTGTCTATTGTTGCCCGGATTGTATAGGCACCACGACAACAGGTTATGGGGGGTAGTCCCTATGTAATGATGTGAAAGGAAAACAAGCTGGGAACCAACTTGTTTGGGAGACATGGATGAGTGGCCTAGTTACTTGGTTAAATCTAGCAAGATTAATGATTAGATTAGATTTTAAGTATGAGACCAGTGCCTTAATGGAGTACAATTGTTGCTTATGATAAATTAAGACCAAGTGACCGGATGGACACCCATTGTTTGAATGATTAACTAACTAACTTATATGATACGCAAGTCCTAGGACCTATGTGAGGTGCAATGATCTTGCTTGATTTTAATTATATGCCTAGTCTAAGTATGACCTTCCCTTAATTATTTTGAAGTTGGGCTCAAAGGTAGGTTGTGGGAAGGAGGCCAACAGGAACCAGGCTAGGGCTTGATTAACGATACCTTTTGTTGTGCTCTTATCACTCGGTACCTCTGATGATGCAATGATTGTGGCTCTGACAACTGCAAGGTCACTGTGTTAATGATCAAAGAGTTACCAAGCCCCTCAAGCTAGGTGAGAAAGGTTGCCCTAGTTTTCTATCAACCTAGCTTATGCTAGGAGATAAGTTTTAATGCAAAGCTAGATCTAGGATGCTTATGCAAGGGATTATGAGTGAGATTATCTTGAATTAAGATTGTTTATGTTACTCAAGTACTTAGTGTGAATTAGCTTATAGGGAGAGTACTTAATAATGATGAGATGACAATCTTGAACAAGATAAATTGCTTTAGAGACACACAAGTGCAAAACTTCAACAAATTCTCACAAGATGTAAAATGCCAATTTTTCAACAATGTTCAATACCACTTCAAGATAAACCAATCACCATTCAAGATAGCCAAATGAAAACTTAGATGCCAAGACTTAGAGTGATTACCAAATACAAAGATGCCAATTAGATTCCAATTATCACAAGATCAGATCTAGAGTTTAAATGTAGGAGTGATTTTAGGTGCCAAATTCCGGAAATTTTACAAACTTAGAGTAAACCACACTAGCGTTAGATCTCAACAGTGAAATTAACAGTAGTATTTCAGAAAATTTCAGTGCTTATTAGTGTCATGACAATAGTAAAAAAATCACTCTAAATTATAATATTTGTCCAACACATGAAGTACAAAACTTTCTAATGACCAACATAAGTAAATTTATGTGTCTAGCTTACTTTATAATGATGTATTCAGTAATATTTCAGATCTGTAATAAGTTATTATAGCAGTAAATTGACCCACAGATCAACAAGCTAATGATGTCAGAACCAATGCCCAATATACCAAAAAGGTAGTAAAATTCAACCGACTTGAAAAAAGTTCAATTTTTAGGGTTTTTAGAGGGTGTGATTAGGAAAATTTCAGATCTGTTCTATTTACTACAACAGTGAATAATTGACAAATCAACAAACTAATGAAACTATAATCAATGCCCAAAAATAACAAGAATTTACTGAACTTTTTTAGCTTTTGATCCAATTTAGGTGTATACTCAAGAAATTTTCAGATCTGAAATTTTCAGTTATGCAGTAAATTCCAGCAAGCATAAAAGTTAGATCTAGGCTAGATCTAGGGTGCCCAAATGGCCAAATTCTAGGGAAATCAATATTTTGCAATATTAAACAATTTTGACCATGTAGCATGTGATTTTAGGGCTTAATTATTGTTGATTTAACTGTTGTATTAAAACAGATATAAAATTAGGGTTTAGAGAGCAAACCAAGAGGCCTTGGGGCCTTGTAGATGGCCAGGAAGACTTCCAATGAAGGTAACCACCTAAAAAACACAATGTTAACCCCAAAACTGTTGCAAAACAATTTGTTAGAGATAAAATGCCAATCCTTTGAAGAAACCCTTGTTTGCAATGGACTACTCCCCATAGCATGCTGTTGCGAGACGACTAGAACATAGTGGGCACGGATTAGATTGACAACCCCTATCCTGAGCGTTGTCGCGGTGCCTGTATAGTCCAGGCGACAACAATGTCAACCCTAAATGAGGGAGATTTACCATGCACTATGCTAGATTTTGCCTTTATATGAGTTATGGATGCAATTTCTAATTCATGAGCCACAAACATTCACTCAAAATTCACTTTTATGCATAAATCTGCCCTAGAAACCTAGTGGCTAACCCTTGATGTCTAGGAATGGGAGAAAGAAGATGAAATTTAATGAAAATTATGGATGATCAAGACAACAATGATTAGTGCCTTATCCTAATAGGGTTTAATAGAGTCTTTTTGGGTTAAATTTCAAGGGAAAGACTTTGGTGGACTTCTTTTTCTGTTTTGAATGTCTTCTCGTCTCAAAACTGTCATCTTCGTTGATACAAGATGATATGATCCTTTGAGTGATAAATAAATTGTCGAACTGAGAAAGGATCTGACCATCCTAGATTAATCTTTTGTGGAATTTTCCGATTACTGAAAACTTGTGTGAAATAGTTCTCACAGGAGTGGATGGTACAAACTTTAGTATTCTTCGGAACATAAGTTTGTTGTTTACTCTCTGAGTGATATAGATTCGTAGATTGATTGATGTGTCTATTCTTGTGATTTGAATGTAGATAATGAGTTCTTCTTGTTTGACCTTCCTTTAATACGTGTGTGGTAATTTCCTGAGTTACTTTAGGCACTGATGTAGTTATAGAATTTTCACTTGAAATCTCCGATGCTTGAACAACAACTTTTGAGTATATCTTCACTTTAGTTGGTTTATCTTTTTCCTGAGTTGTGATATTGACTAGATCGGTATTCGTTCCCTTATCTTCAACTTGGACTGTTACGATTGGATACTTCGATACTTATTGTTGTTGTTCTAACTTGTCTTTTAGCAACTTCTTGTCACTTTTAAGCTTCTTAATTTGCGTCAATAATTTCTCATTGTGGTCCTTGAGGTGAGTAACTTCATGTTTGTTAGCAGCGATTTTGTCAACTTCCCTTTGCATATTTTGTATCACTTTTTTATTTTCTTGGGAAATTAATTTTGAGATATCTTGTATGTCTTCTGGTGTTATTGAATTTGGTTTTAATGTGACATCTTATAATGCTAGTTTTTTCTTTTTGTAGGAAAATGTCAAAAACTTTTTTTTTTGTATTTAGGATTGTTAAAATTGACAACTAGGGCCAAACTCCATGTGGGTCATCTTATTTATGGCAGCTGATATTTTTATTGGATCCCTCTCATTGAGAGGTGTAGGATTGATCTAAAGATCATCCGATTCCGATAAGTATTTATGAAGATATGAATTTATTTATATTATGGACAAATTGTCAAGTCGGCTAGCAACTTGAGTAGGCTCAAAAGCCCAATAGACGTGTCTATTCGTCATCACGTTTTAGTATAAATATAGAGGACTTGAAATCATTTGTAAGACACATCCTCTTCATGTGTGGTCTCCTCCTCTCCACGTCTTTGGGTTTTGGTGAAGGAGAGACACAATGAAGATACGCTGACGCAAAGTATGATGCCCTAGCCGCAGTTCAGATGTGCCCTAGCCGCAGTCAAGGGAGCTCCTATACATAGTCAACGTCATGCCCTTATCTACTGTCAAGTGGTGCCCTAATCCGTGGTCCAAGGAGACTCTAATTAGTTGTTAAAGAGAGGCCTAATCTACATTGTCAAGGTAGCTTCTATAACGCAACTAGGAAGGGTTTTAACGCTGTCAAAGGAAGCCCTAAAAGACCCTAACCGCAGGTCTAGAAGAGACCTTAATCCACTGTTTCAGCGAGCCCTAATATTGTCCTAAACACAGGCCCTATTCCGCAGCATCAAGAGATCTAATTGGCAGCCATCATCTACTGATAAGAGAGAACCATTTGTGGTCTTATTTGCTGTCATGAAAAAGGGTTACACGCTGCTCTATTAGCCGCAGAAGAAGAGGCCCTAATCAGCAGCATATAAAGACTTCAGACGTAGAAAGAAGAGTGGACTTGTGCTGCAGTAAAAGGAAGTATCTCAGGGTTAAAGTCACATTGCTGTTGCTAATAGCGTGGACTGTTGTGGGCATGATCAAGCTATTCTTGAACTCGGTATGCTGGGCAGAAGAATCCATAATAAGAAAGAGCTAGAGGCTGCTATATAAGGGCTGTTTGATCATTGTTTGAAGGGACCCAAGTTACAGCCAACTGCTGGGCTAGGCCACAAGCCATAGCCAGCAGTTGGAGGCCTTTTAGGAGCTGCATTCTGTAAGTTAGCAGCCCTATAAGGTAGAGTATGGTTGGATGGTTTGTTTGAAGGAATACATATGGCAACATAATGAAGCAACAAAAATATAGTGCAGCATAATGATGAATGATGCAACATGATGGGCATGCATAATGATGATTGAGACAGCGTGATGATGATGAATAATGCAGCATGGTGATGGGAGCAGCATAGTGATGGGGGCAGCTTAGTGACCAGGTGTAGCACAATGACGGGTGCAACATGAGTACGAGTTACAACACCATGATAGGTGAAGCAGTCACCTTGGAGAATCAGTTGAAGCAGTATGTCTTCAACTGATCTCATGCAGATATCAGAAAGTCAAAATGTTGACTTCTATTGTAAATGTACTATCTCTCTTTCTCTTTCTCTACTGAACTTTGAAGAACATAAAAGAAGAA
The DNA here is from genome assembly GCA_000404065.3 of Pinus taeda. Classification (NCBI taxonomy): domain Eukaryota; kingdom Viridiplantae; phylum Streptophyta; class Pinopsida; order Pinales; family Pinaceae; genus Pinus; species Pinus taeda. Next base: position 121,723 of record APFE030968309.1, on the reverse strand, counting down.
TTGATCAAGGGTTTCCCCACATTGTGGGGTTTGTCCCTGGCTAGTGCCACATCTTGTGTCCTCTTGTCTTGGCTTGTCTTCTGCGATTTATATTTATGTTCTATCTGCAGTTTACTTTAATGCCGATGTGATTACTAATCTAGAAAAGATATTGAGCTAACTAAGAAAATTGAAATAAATTGCTCTAACATAGAACATACCTAAAATTAACATGGTATCAGAGCTGAGGTGAAGACAATGCCCAAGCAAGAGTGAAAGAGCAATCACCGAAGACAGTTGGGAAAGTACAAAAGGATTCGTGGATTCCTTATCCCTCTTCAAATTCACCAAGGGTGAAGTCGAAGCAGAGTATATTATCAGAATGGCGCAACGGAAGTTTCTGATGGCCTACCTAAAGATCGCTTCGTTGGGAAGTTCGGATCTAAGGGTGGAAGGAAAGGCGGATGCCTTGGTTGCAATAAGTTCGGCCATCATGCGAAGGAGTGTCCGAATGGCAGAGACACATCACTTGATGATGATTACAATCATTCTAGGGACGTCTTCAATGATTAGAGGAATGATATGCAATGCAGGTCATCAAGGACATGACCGACTCGTCAGAGAAAGCAAGGAACCCCAATGCTTCAAGGTACTTCATCGGATAGATGAATGCACTCTCTAATTTGGTAGAGATGGAAACAATTGTGGGATTATACTTGGAGTCGATGCCACCTATCCCGGAAGGGGTGTAGGGAATGTGATCCCTCAATTGAATGAGGGTAACTCAATTCATTTACAAAATCTCTTTCATGTACCTGATCGCAAGAAGAACCTGGGGTCCATTTCATCAATGGAAGTCAAAGGTTTCAGGGTGGCACTCGTCGATGGAAAGGTACGTGTTTGAAAATAGAATTTTCAAGATGTTTTTGAAGTTCAGGGTTGTATCAAGCTACAGGAAGACCACTGGGGACCATGTCCATTGACACATATCACCAGAGGTCTGTGAGTCAGATGGTGATAGGGAAGCCTGAATTCAAAAAGAACATGAAAGTACATGTCTGAGATGTACCGAAACTTGAGTAGGCTCAGAAGCCCAATAGACGTGTCTATTCATCATCCACGTTTTAGTATAAATATAGAGGATTTGAAATCATTTGTAAGACACATCCTCTTCATGTGTGGTCTCCTCCTGTCCATGTCTTTGGGTTTTGGTGAAGGAGAGACACAATGAAGATATGCTAGCCCAAAGTATAATGCCCTAGCCGCAGTTCAGATGTGCCCTAGCCGCAGTCAAGGGAGCTCCTATACACAGTCAACGTCATGCCCTTATCTGCTGTCAAGTGGTGCCCTAATCCATGGTCCAAGGAGACTCTAATTAGTTGTTAAAGAGAGGCCTAATCTACGCTGTCAAGGAAGCTTCTATAACGCAGCTAGGAATGGTTTTAACGCTGTTAAAGGAAGCCCTAAAAGACCCTAACCGTAGGTCTAGAAGAGACCTTAATCCACTGTTTCAGCGAGCCCTAATAATGTCCTAAACACATGCCCTATTCCGTAGCATCAAGAGATCTAATTGGCAGCCATCATCTACTGATAAGAGAGAACCATTTGCGGTCTTATTTGCTATCATGAAAAAGGATTATACGCTGCTCTATTAGCCGCAGAAGAAGAGGCCCTAATCAACAACATATAAAGACTTTAGACACAGAAAGAAGAGTGGGCTTGTGCCGCAGCAAAAGGAAGTATCTCAGGGTTAAAGTCACATTGCTGTCGCTGACAACATGGACTATTCTAGGCATGATCAAGCTATTCTTGAACTCGGTATGCTGGGTAAAAGAATCCGTAATAAGAAAGAGCTAGAGGTTGCTGTGTAAGGGCCCTTCTAAAGAATGGGATGTGGATGCAGAAAGTGCTAATTTGGATCTCTCTCTTGCTGCCTAGAATATTGAGGTCTAGCCTGGAAGTGGAATTGGCCCATCATCTTCTTCAGCACCACCATCCATTGTTGAGCACGCTTCTGCTTCTGTTTTTGATGAGGATTATGATGATGAGGATTAGCCTTTTGTCTCTATAGTTCTTGTAGCCTTATAGTCTTTATTGTACTTGCAGCCTCATATATATAATAAAGGATGATTTTGAGTTTTGGATATATAATAAAGGTTGCTTTTGGTTATTCCGATATTGTTATTTTCATTATGTGATCATTCATGAGTAAATGTGATGTAAATTAAATCATAATATTTAAACTTTAAATGTAATAAATTATAATGTATCATGTATGATTCATGATTGCACGTAACATTTCTTAAATGTCCTAAATTCTAATATATATATTTGCGTTTCCCCGTTTCCAAAATTTGGGGGGGTCGTGTTTCGTACTTGTGCCCGTTTGGGAAACTTGTACCCATTTCCCCATTTCGTGCAACTTGGCATCAAAGTAAATCCACAAGAAGCACTTATTCCACTCAAAGCAATATAACCATCTCTCCAATAACCAATTCCTCTAGCAATGATAACACTCGACAAGCGAAAACTTTCTTTAGAAACCAATGTCACAATCAATGTTGCACGAAGCGGGAGCGAAGCGGAAGCGCGGAGCGCGGAAGCGTCATTTTCCAAAAATCTAGGAAGCGAAGCGTCCGCGGAAGCG